>JACXGI010006488.1:0-41736 GCA_016801175.1 Esox masquinongy
GGGTGTGTGAGAATTAAAGACACAGGTAGAAAAAATGTTGTCTTATTGTCAGCAACCAGCTTTAAACAACTTTATAAAACAACACTCTGCCCGGAAATAAATGGCCAGGGTATCAAGCCTATACCCACGATTGGATTAGAGTTGGACTGTTTTCTCTCAATTTGGATTATATTTACAGTACTGTCTTTTCCCGGTTCCTCAGACAGACACAAACACTGGGTTTCAGTCCACACCACATACAGACACACAATCACTCATAACAGGGTACAACTCAAAACTTCTACAGGCATAGTGCATCTCCAGATGTTTGTGTCTCGTTCAGCATGAAAAGTCTCTTATATTCAGCATGAAAAGTCTCTTATATTTAGCATGAAAAGTCTCTTATATTTCAGTTATTTAGTTGACGCCCTTATCCCGAGCGATTTATAGTATTAAGCGCACACGTCGTTCAAATTAGACTGCACGTTTTGGCTACCTGGACTGAAAGTTTAGTAATCTAAATAAAAGCTAGGAAACTAAAAAATAGTTTGTTGAAATTTTTAGACTGTAACCATGTTGTTGACAGTTGTTATTCATTATTCGCATATTCTGTCTTACAACTGCATTGTTGGAGTACACTTCACTGTCATTCTACATCTGTGGTGTAAGAAGCTTCTGGCAAAAACAATTTGATTTAAAACGCAAGTTGCACATGTACACCGAAAGAAATCAAAGCCACACATAAAACACACCTTCTAACCTGTCTTCTCATCATTATTGGAAGGGGAATGTAATGTATGAAAAGTCAATAATAAGCTCAGTAGTTATTACCATACCATCCTGCCACGGTATAGATTGTGTTGTCTGCTTTATTAGTCTGGCCATTTTAAAGTCCATAGTAAGACATGAAGAACAAAAAGACTACAGAACAGTAAGGCTGTAGAACAGTGAGACCTGTAGAATTGTAAGACTATAAAACCGTAAGACTACAGAACAGTAACGCTATAGAACAGTAAGACTATAGAATAGTAAGGCAATAGAACACTAAGACTATAGAACATTTTGGCCTTTTGAACAGTATGACCATGAAACTGTTGGACTATTGAACTGAAAGGCTATAGAACAGAAAGCCTCTAGAATGTTAAGGCCTCTTGAGGAGTATGAATAAAGAAAAGTGATACCATAGAACATTAGGACTACATAACAGTAAGGCCAGTACAACAGGATTCAAAAGAACAGTAATGCATATACAATAGTTAGATCATGGAACATAGTGTCAACAGTCACACACTTTTCACAATAGTGTACTTCTTTTCAGCAAGCCCTGTAGGGCTGTAGAGCGCCATGTGGGAACAAGTCCAATCTTGTACAGTCTACTGTAACTTTCTAGCCAAGTGTACATATTTTATAGGCCCACCAACCCACGACGACGTCAACGCCACCGTTGTTGTGGGGTTTTTTACATTCCAAGAGTAGCCAATCATTCGGGGATCCACTTTAGTCCTCTTGTGTTATTTTTTTTTTTGGTGGTCCTCTGTTAATTTCCCCTGTGGATTCCACATCAAACCACAGATAGTTACAGGGCTGATTAATCAATGAACTAGATCAGTTGATTAGTACATTCATTAACATGAAGCAAATCGAAAGGCCAAGTCAGCCTAAGGAGACAGTGAAATGTTAGGCAGTGCTTACTTAACCCTGTGATAATCTGTCAGAACAGAAAAAAGGGAAGATGCTATATTTCATTTTTATTCATTACATATATATCGTATAGTACTATGTTATCTAATGTTTTGTACTGGATTTCATATGTATGCATATTGCATTAAACTTGGATGGATAAACAATGCTTATTTGGCTGCGTCTGCATATTGTGAAGACATCATCCCCCAGGTGTCAGGTTATGTGTACAAAGCTAGCTAGCATTAACAATAAACAAACAACTGAATACATAAGCACTGATTAAATATAATCCATTAATCCAGACTAGTAGGAAAGACGAATTAATACAATTTGAGCCAAATGCATATTCTTTGGCATGTCCCTGTTGAATGAAAATGACAAGAACTCTTTTCTTTGTAAAACGTTTGTAAAACATGACTTTCTCCATCTTTGTTAGTGTCAGGCAACTGATAGTATTGCTGGGGTCCAGCCAGAGAAATCAGTGTACAGTGTAGCGCAGAACTGTCAGAAACAAAGTAATAAAATATATAACATGTAATAATGACACCGGCGTTTCCCTTCCCAGTTCCCCACGTGCTGTAGGGTTTTCTGGCATCTTTTTCATTAATCTGGCTTTTATTCCTAGCCGTACTGACCAGGGGTTGCAAAGAGGTCCGCGTGGGCATGGTTCTGTTTAGTACCGTCCGCTTCCCAGCTTCTATCATGGACTCGGGGACTGTGAGGAGACATGTGATTGCATGCCCTGCGCGATGTTGACGCGTGTCCGAGCCGTGTGCCAGCGGTACGGACAGGCAGCTCGCAGCGCATTTACAACTTGCACAAAGGGCCGAGGACGGGCATTCGTAGAATTCCCGCGTCCGCTTGGGGTGCATTTAAATTCTATATTCTCTGTTCTGGACCAACTGCCGTTTGCTTACATTCTTTATTGTTGTGACTGACCACACAACCGGACAGTAGTCTGGGTGCGACAAAATAATGCCGTGTAGAAGCTGTGGTATCAATCACGGACGCAGATGTAGGGTGTGAGGGTAGGGACACGCCCCCACCAATAATTCGGATGAGTCTCGACGCATTTTCAACATCACTTTCAATGTTTCCCGCAAAGACAAGAGACGTCTAGCTTTACATTGTTAGCTAGCGAGTCTACAAACAGTTGATAGTGATTCTCATAGAAAATGTAGGAATTATTTACAAATGAAGCAGTCACATACTTCATGCCTAAACAGCAAGCATCAAATGATTATTAATCAGGCAAAGGAAGTGCCAGGCGGCCAAAGCAGCAGACCAGAGGAAGGACTAGGAGGAGGAACAGGGTCACAGGTGAGGTCACAGGTGAGGTCCCATAATGGTTTTAGCTAATGATTATAGAGAGAGTGTCATGGTCTAACAGGCAATCAGTGTTGATAGTATGCAGATGTTAGCACAACAATTTGGTTTATTATAGGCTACTGCATGATTCAAAAGTAAGAATCTTACTGTAACTGCACTGTGAATGAACCTAAATGTGCTTTTTTAAACCTCTGCCCTATTCAAAGTGAGCATGAATCTGCTCATGTTTTTAACGACAGGACAGGGGTATTAATAGGATTGCCTCCCCACCAACATCCAAACCACACCTACACCCTTGCAAAAATTGTGAAAATTTTTTCAGTTTAATCAACTTTTCGAGTCCAAGTATTTAACATTTCAAGTTGGCCAAAACAAATGAAGTGAGAGCACAATTGCAAGACAGTTGGAAAAAATATTCTAAGGACTCAAAAGCTTTATTATTTTTTTTTTACATTGTTAATCTTTCTTTTGTAATACAGGTTCTCTTTCTTGTTTAGTTAAGTGATCTCAGTATAAAGTACCTTCACCACTCTTCTGATGAGATATAAATTGTCAATCCTTTTTGCCAGGCCTCTTTGCTGTTAAAGTTTTTAAATTCCACATAGGTCCAAAGGAATGTAACAGTTTGTCCCTTCAAAGGAGGATGCTTGATGAAGCAATTTTCAGAGATAATTAAATTGCTGCATTAGAGTGACCCTTGTTTACTGACGAGTAAATGTATCCCACATCCTAAGCATTACAGAATCTCCTGTATGATTGCATATTCAGCATTTGCAACCTTGGTTCTTGATGATATGGCGTCAATTTTGTGATTACACTGTGTTAGAATAGTCTTACGTAAGATTAGTGAAGACGTGTTTAAAAAAAAATGGATGATTTTGTTCCCGGACCGTTCTGACACCAGGAAAAGCCTGCCGACAGTTCCCCCGATGCTCTCTGGCCGTTGCTGACCAACATGCGTTGACCATGGGGCTTCACAATCACTTGAAGTTGGTCCAGGTACATGGGTTATCTACAGTGGTGTCAGTTCAGTGATCTGTTTCGGAATGGACCCTGTTAGCGCTGGTGAAAAGTATTGCACTCTGAAGGCAAATAAGGTACAGTTAGTGGCATCAACAACTGACACAATCTTCTTACGAGTGCAAAAGTGAGAAGTAAGATCTTTTTAGTTTCACCCTTAGAATGTGATGCAGAAACAAACACTCATTAAAAATGGACATGGCAGTGCCTGTGCTAATTAGAGATATGTGGCTTCCTTCCTGTCGTTCTTTGACATGTGGGTTCCATGTCAGGACTGTGCTTCTTCTCTTTCTCTCCCCGGCTCCAAAATCAACAACAATTGGAGTTTTGCATAAATAATATCTCTGCATTTTAGTGTCCCAAATGGAACCCTCTACCATACACAGTTCCCTTCTTAATGGGAAGTAACGCAGTGCACTAAATACTGGATAGGGTTTAATTTGAGATGCAGACCTATTTAATTCATTACACTAAGCTTCGGGACGGCTGAAGACCCTGCTCTCTCACGCTTCCTCTCAACCTACCTCTCTCTACTCCTTCGGTTTCCCTTTCTCTCCTACCTGTTCTCTCCTTACTCCCTCTCTCTCGCTGCGCGTCCCTCTCTACTCTCCCTCTTTCTCTCGCTCTGCGCTTTCTTCCACTCAACCAAGCTATTTCTCTAGCTTTGTGTGCTCACTCTCCAACCCCATGCTTTCTTCATCTACTCCTCTCGCTCTCTCCCAACTCCCCCTCTCTCACTGCTTCTCTGTCTCTCTCTGTCGCACTTTACTATTACTCTGTCTCTCTAGACACCCTGTCTTTCTCTCCATCCCTCCATCATGCTTTGCGCCTCCCTCTTTCTCTCTTTTGCTCCCTCTCAGCAGCACAGCGCTATTTTTAACCTCAGTGAACACCTTTGGCAGCAAATGCTCCATTTGTAATGAATCATTAAGCAGAAAGCTCACGTGTGTAGCTGTGACAGGGAGCTGTCTCATTGCATTGGCATGTAGATCTACTTTGAAATCATATGAGATTGTTCTCCCATGGATGCGATAAAAATATACTGTATTATGTGCTAAAGACTTCTTTCAGTTGTTCAGCATCTGTTAGTTCACAATGTGTATGACTACACAGCAGAAGACTTTGGAAATGGGTAGAAATTCCATGAATGTGTTCCTAATATTTCCCAGCCCACATCTTGGAGCGCCACACCATAGCTGAGTGTTGGTCTGTAACAATCCCTTCTAGGTATCAATACACATCCAGACAATTAAATCTATCTCATATGGCATTCTATTCTGTTATAGTTTTTTATTTATTTTAATTTATCAGAGCCCTAGTCAAAACTTGAGCACTTTACAGGAAATGAGCCCTAGTCAAAACTAGAGCACTTTACAGGAAATTAGCCCTAGTCAAAACTAGAGCACTTTACAGGAAATTAGCTCTCGTTTGGGATGCAGACACTGCTTTAACGTATGTCTGCACCTTGATTACAAAACCACAGGAATGAAATCAGCACCAAGCAGCTAATTAAATATTCATATGCATTTGTCTCAGACATGTCATTAGTTGGCCAAGTGCCATTGAACCGCACAGAATGTTTTATATAAGTTTCCTCATCTCAGCAGAGCAGGTGTTGTGGTGGCAACTGAGCAAGATCTGCCTCCAAAATGGCATTTTATTCCCAGAATGCACTGGCCTTGCAGAAAAAAACTATTTCGGTCAGGTGAATTTCTGTGAATTTTGTGACAGTATGAAACTACACATGTGATTTAAGTGTTTACTGTATATTTAAGAGAGTGTTCAGGATTTTGACAAAACTGCCAATTGTCTACTTTCCCAGAGTCAGATGAACTAGTACAATTTGAAGTCAACTGCAAGCAAATGTTCTCACTATTTTTTTAAGTGAAATGTCTGAAAGTCTTTTGGTAACTGCACACATTCCTGTAGACTTTAAGTACACTAATGCTAATTTAACATTTTCTGAAACATCTTTCATAATTGTCACAGGGACATTATTTTGTACTGTTCGTCAAGTGTCTGTTTTTTTCTTTCTTGAAACTCATTGGATCCGACAGCAAGAGGTTCCTCCTCTGACCCCAAAGGTCATGTACTCTTACAATCTTCACCCGGCACAACCAGAAGAGGACTGGCCAGCCTTCAAAGTCTGGTTCCTCTCTAGGTTTCTTCCTAGTTTTGGACCCAACTAGGGAGTTTTTCCTAGCCACTGTGCATTAACTCTTGTTGCCTGCTCTTTGGGGTTTTAGGCTGGATATCTGTAAAAGCACTTTGTGAAAACTGCTGATATCAGAAGGACTTTATAAAATCCATTTGGTTGAATGTTTGATTGATTGAGAGGACTGTGTCTGGTCTAAATAAAGTTGGTCAAATTTTGGAGCTAAAGGAACTGACAGATAAATTCTGCATTACCAACCAGTTTGAAATCGGTCAGATTGTTTATTTTGCAGTTTAGGCATTTTCTGGATGTGAAGTCGGCAGAACAATTACATTTAAACAGAGTGAAATGAGACGGAATGTTTGGTAGGCAAGGTCCACTGAAGGAAAAACAGGGCATCCAGTGTGTGTGAATTCCTGAACAAAAAAGCAACCGATCTTAAGAAGAAATGGGGAAAAGATTTGAAGATGAAAAAACAATAAATCCAATTGAAAAGTGTATGGAAAAAATGTAAAATATGTAGATAGACTGAAACACAAATAGTTGAACAAATTGGAGTCTGTCTAAAACTGGAGAGGAAAACTGACAACCAGCTACAAAATGTTAGAGATGCAAGTTGGATGACGATGGCCTTGCACGTCGAGGATTTCTGAAATTGGAGGCATATTGGAAAATAACATTCTCTGTAGTGCTCTGAAAAGCAATAGATAAATACAGTAGACTTGCATTAATGCAGCTTTTATTCTGAATGAACCTCCCATTTTGTTGCTTAGGAAACTAAGTCTTATAGTGAAAAGGGCCCTTTAAGGCAAAGTGGAGTGAAAATGGAAAACAATCTGGTTTTAGGAAGTGATTGAAAACGGGGGGAGGAACATACAGAATATGGAAATTAAAATGTGTAATATGTTTTAAATATTATGCAATGAATACCAATAATGTTTATTTCATACGAGTCATTGTCAGTAACATTCAGCCTGCCTCTTGCCTCCAGGGCAGGAAGTTTTCAGGAGATGGAAAGGCTCATCATGTTTTCCCATTGGTGGGAACAAACAGTTGTGACTTTTTCGCTAATCTGTGTGATTTTCTTGGTCTTGCAGTTGTCCTCAGGCTGCTGCTGCTTTCAATAAAAGTTGGACATTTAAAATCAAAACATTTCCTAAAATATCAAGGATGAGTCACAAGTTTCCTTCAGACAGTAATATTATTTGAAGGTGCACTTTGTAAGATTTCCACCATATAATTGTGAAAATTTTCTAATTATATTTCAAAAGGTATTTGGGGAAGATGCTATTTTAAATAGTGCATAAATGGTTTGTTATTTATGCGTATTCCATTCAGTAGATTCTGTGTCGCCCTGATGATTTTGTGTTGTATTTCTTTTGTCCTAGTTGTAAGACCTTTACCCGAACTTGGTGAGGAGCTTTGCCACCCCCATTCACCTAGTCTTTCGTCTTCCTGCTAAGCAAAGTTCAGGCGGAAAAGTTAGCCATGAAATGCAAGCGTCCATCACCGCCAGGGTCTAGCATGGTCTAGCAGTTCTGCTCCAAAGAAAAAAACTGTTTTTACCAGTCCCAACGAAATTGGGCTATAGCTTGAGAGAAAACTAAAATAAATATAGGCATCGATTTCAAAGGATGGAGGAATACACAGATGGATTTGGACTTGAAAAGTGGCGCTGAGTTCGCCATGTTTCTCATCAAAATGTAATCAAGATACTAAGGACTGTAGCAAGCTAAATGTTAGTAATAATCAGCAAGCTACCAGCATAACTAAAGAAGCCACTTTGAACTTCAACAAAAGTTGGTCAGGGACTAATGACTTTGAACAGGGGCTAATGACTTTGTCATTTAAATTACACTGTAGGGGCTTGCAAATACGACGACTTGCTAAAATTGGCAACTATTTACTGGAACGCTGTGCTGCCATGTTAATTTCATCAGAAAGAATAGCTAGCAGAATCCGTAAAAAATAGCTAATGACACAAACTTTAGCGATAAATGCTAACGACGTTAGCTAGCTAGTAACTTTAGCTAACGCAAATGTGGTAATTTGGCCTCAGTCTTAGCTAACGTTACTGCATCTAAAATCAATCTGGTGACATGAACATTATAACAAATGGTTTAGCTATTAATAATTTGCCTTTTTTAGAGATGGAGTATTTTTTCCAAGGCTCAGTAGGTTATGCATGCTCAGTATCTAAGTTATTTCTCTGCTTTCATTTGTTTCTACAATTCCTCGTTTAGCCAAATGTGGGCTGGATTTACCAATGGCACATTTAGCAATTACGGAATATAAACTTCAAATATAATGGGAATTCAATAATGACCCTATTTAATCTATTTATTTGTCTTTTATATATTGGGTATTTCACTGCAGTCCTTCCACTCATGATAATTCAGGAGTTACTTTTTTGTTTTGTCAATATATGACATATACGACAATAAAATACTGTATATGAATTAGTATACCTGTAAGTAGGTGGGAAAAGTGAAGCAGTAAGAAGTAATGATTAAAGAGGTAGAAGTAATTACCAAAGTCATAATAGGCTGAGCCTGAGATCATTTAAGTACAGAATTCAATAGATTGTGGAGCAATCCTTCTGTAGGGATGTCCAGTATGATGCGTTTAAAGTAGGTCGCAAAACATATCCCCACCTGGGATTTGAACTAAAAACTTTGGGTTTTGAGGCACACTTATATTTCTGCTGAAAAAGAAAATCTGTATCACTGTTCATTACATATCGTACATCTTTGCACAGAAGAATCCTAAATAGATTGACTTGAGTAATGTCTAATTACTGCTCAGTAATTACTGATACTTGTAATAGTTTATCTGGAGTGTAGTTACTTAGTTAATCAGTATAATGACCTGGAAACAATTAGGGCAATTTGTCAGTTAGGGTAACTGCTTTGGTCAAGGACAAAACCACAGATGACCTTTCACCTCAGGATTCAGTCTAGCAAACGTCCTGCTACTAGTGTGATACTCTGACCCACAAGCTACCCCTATAATATGAAGAAACATACATTACGTGTTCATGTACAGTATGTGAAATTTAAATCCAAAAGTCCCAAACTAAGAGATCTTGTCACTTTTTACATACAGTAACTAAGCGTGTTTTTCTTCTGTAAGGGTATTTTCTGTCAAGAGACCTGTGTGCTCACAGTGTACTACATGGTGAACGGGGGTTTGATTTTGGCCACAGCCCAGGTCTGATAGGTGGCGGGTTAAGTGCTCCATATTGAGCGTGATGGGTTTGAAGTATCTGAGAACAGTGAACAGGCAGGACAGTTTGGCCGGGTTGGCGTCGGGACACGGCGGGCCGAGAGGATTGGAGCTGACAACTCATCTGAAGAATCGCCTCGGGGGAAATCGCGGAAGTGCCACTAGTGGTCACTGTGATAAATCGGGCCTTAAACCGACGCATCTGACTTCCGCCCTGTCAGGCAGCCCCTGTCAGGGCTGATTTGAACAGAGATTAGAGAACCTGATTGCGGTGCAGAGAGCTTCAAACTTTAATTAGGGGGAAGACACAGAGACACAGGCCCCAGAAACGGTCCCAACCCCCCTCTGTCTGCACACTAATGGGACTCCAGCAATCGTTCGGTGTGCACCTTAATGTCACTGAGGCAGTCGTGCTGATCACTTGGCAACTGCTTGAAAAGAATACAATGTAAATGTATTGTCCCTTGGCTAGAAGAGAGATGTGTATCTGCCCCCCCCCCCACCGCAGCTCACACACAGCGTGAGGGTTGCCATGGCTTCGACAGCATTTTGATGATGGGGGGAGGTGAAGCGCCTTCTGTCCGTTGTCTCTAATTTTTGACGGTACCATTACTATTTACTGCAATGGTTGCGATGTATGTTATTGATAATATCATATTTCTAGTTTAAGGGAATTTAGCTATTTATATTTGTTTTAGTAGTAGTAGTGGTAGCAGTAGTAGAATTAGTAGTAATAGCAGTACTAGTAGTAGTTGTAGTAGTAGTAGTAGTGGTGGAGGGAGTAGTACAGTAGTAGTAGTGGTAGCAGTAGTAGAATTAGTAGTAATAGCAGTACTAGTAGTAGTTGTAGTAGTAGTAGTAGTGGTGGAGGGAGTAGTTCAGTAGTAGTAGTGGTAGTAGTAGTGACACTGATAGTAGTGGTAGTAGTGATACTAGTAGTAGTGGTACAGTGGTAATAGTAGTAGTAGTAATACTAGTAGTGGTGATAGTAGTGATACAAGTAGGAGTAGTAATACTAGTAGTGGTGATAGTAGTGATACAAGTAGGAGTAGTAATACTAGTAGTAGTAATAATACTACTAATAGTGGTAGTAGTGATACTAGTAGAAGTCATAGTAGTGATACTAGTATTAGTGGTAGTAGTAGTAGTCGTGATACTAGTAGTAGTGGTAGTAGTGATACTAGTAGTAGTAGTAGTGATAGTAGTAGTAGTAGTAGTGATACTAGTAGTCTAGTAGTAGTGGTAATAGTAATAGTAGTAGTGATACTACTAGTTGTATTGGTAGTAGGAGTAGTAGTAGTGGTAGTAATAGCAGTATCAGTAGTGGTAGTGGTAGTAGTAGCCGTAGTAGTAGTAGTAATGGTAGTAGTAGTAGTAGTAGTGGTGGTAGTAGTGGTAGTAGTAGTGGTAGTGGTAGTAGTAGTAGTAGTGGTAGTAGTAGTAGTAGTAGTAGTAGTAGTAGTAGTAGTAGTAGTAGTAGTGGTAGTAGTAGTAGTAGTAGTAGTAGTAGTAGTAGTAGTGGTAGTAGTGGTAGTAGTAGTAGTAGTAGTAGTAGTGTTGGTGGTAGTAGTGGTAATGGTAGTAGTGGTAGTAGTAGTAGTAGTAGTGATAGTAGTAGTTGTAGTGGTAGTAGTAGTAGTGGTGGTAGTAGTGGTAATGGTAGTAGTGGTAGTAGTAGTAGTAGTGATAGTAGTAGTTGTAGTAGTATTGGTAGTGGTAGTAATAGTAGTAGTGGTAGTAGTGGTAGTAGTAGTAGTAGTAGTAGTAGTAGTAGTAGTAGTAGTAGTAGTAGTAGTAGTAGTAGTAGTGGTAGTAGTAGTAGTAGTAGTAGTAGTAGTAGTAGTAGTAGTAGTGGTAATGGTGGTAGTAGTAGTAGTGGTAGTAGTAGTAGTAGTAATAATATTAGGTGTAGTAGTATTCGTAGTGGTAGTAACAGTAGTAGTGGTAGTGGTAGTAGTAGTAGTCATAGTAGTAGTAGGAGAAGCAGTAGTTTAACTGTATCCTTTCTCTTGTACATAACATAAACCTCTGAACATGGCGGGAGAATGCACAGTAACTTTTAGTAATTGTCAGTAGTGGTAATATTAGTGGTAATACTAGTAGTCGTCAATATGGCAGATAGAGGATCAACATGTATAAGTCATCCTTGGTGATTCAACATTGATATATCTATTTTCAAAGCCATCACTGCCTGGTAAAGATGGCACTCAAGTAGAATTGTCATACTTCCAACATAAACCAATCTCTAGGTTACTGAAGATTCAGCAAGTCCATCAGTCCTGAAAACCCAGTAGACAAATAATTCCTTTCCCGAACCCTACCCTCCTCACACACACACACACACACACACACACACACACACACACATTGTGTCTGACACTAATGGAATACAAAGTAATTTTAACAATACAGTCTGAAGCATATTTAATGTCCTAAATGTACATCCTTTCCTTTCTAGTTTGATGCAGCTCATTAATTTTCTGTGTCTAAGATGTAAATAGGTTATGCTACATTTACTCTGTCTTCGTGTTATCTGGGAGTTCCACCTGAAATATACAGCTCATGCCAAGATTCCTGTGCGTGGAAGTTAGGAGATCAGAAATATCTTCTAGCTTGTCAGAAATTTCGGGGTAGCTACGTCCAGAAGGGCATTTTGGCCTTTGCCGTGGTCAACGGTGAAGTTGTTTCTGGCTTCCTGCATGTTCTGTCCACCTGGTGGCAGGGAAGGACTCTAACAGCACGGGTTATTTGTTTTGCTGATTCTATGATAGTGTCGTACTTATGTTTGGCAGAATTTCTTCAGCTCAGTGTTTATATCAACAATGTCTCTGGAAATTACAGTACTTTCACGCGAGGAGCACCTCCAGCCCTTTTTCCTCTCCCCATCAGACCAGTCAGATGATGCACACCGTCGCTGGGCTCCTGAAGGACGGGATTCCTTACAGGATTCCCCATCCATCCACCCAGGTGCCCGGGCAGTACCTCCCGCCCTCCCTGTCCACCCTGGTGCCCGGGCAGTACCCCCCGCCCTCCCTGTCCACCCAGGTGCCTGGGCAGTACCCCCCGGCCCTCCCTGTTCACCCAGGTTCCCAAGCAGTACCCCCCGCCCTCCCTGTCCACCCAGTGGCCCGGGCAGTACCCCTGGCCCTCCCTGTCCACCCAGGTGCCCGGGCAGTACCCCCGCCCTCCCTGTCCACCCAGGTGCCCGGGCAGTACCACCCGCCTTCCATGTCCCCCCAGGTGCCCGGGCAGTATCCCCCGCCCTCCCTGTCCACCTAGGTGCCCGAGCAGTATCCCCCGCCCTCCATGTCCACCCAGGCGCCCGGGCAGTACCCCCCGCCCTCAATGTCCACCCAGGCGCCCGGGCAGTACCCCCCGCCCTCCATGTCCACCCAGGTGCCTGGGCAGTACCACCCTTTGGTGGTCTTTTCAGTACTTTGGCTTACTTTAGGGTATTTTGGGGGTAATTCTGAGGATCTGGAGGATCATATGTTGCTTTTTTTAAATAGAATTGAACAATGATTAACAATAAGAACACACTTTTCTGTCGTAACTGAGATTAAATTAAGAAGTAAGTCAAGCCTACAATTTATGGGTTGACTTTTGCTTGTATTTTCTATCTGTGTCTGAGATGCTAAGCTATGTGATGATATATTACATCTTTGTTTCCATAACTGGTAGTTTGCTGTTGTGTTCAAGCTATTGTTGCCAGATAATGTTATGATGACTAATACACATGCCATCCTAATAGATACTCTATGAACCACCAACACACACAAACAAATCTGAGACACTAAATTATTTGATAATTGTTGAGGATACACTAGTACAGTGTTGTTTGAAGTCTGGTTCCTGACCCACACGTGGATCATGGGAAATTTAAATGGGGTCTCCAACAGTCCAGGCTCCCGGGAAGGCAAGGCTAGAAATTACCCCTCCAGACAGAATTCATTCCACGCCTATTTGTTTTCCCATAAACCGCTTTGCTGTTAAACTAGTCCCCATGTTATTGCACAGCACATGTGGGCAGATGTTTGTGGGAAGATTGCTGCTCCTTAAATGTTATGAGACTAGCCAGTAGCTATCACATGCAGAAACAAAGATAAAATTCTTACAAAAGGAGAATTGACAGGTTTGTAGTTTCAGTGGTACCATGGTTTAAGTATACTAACATGTACTTCAACAATCACTGTTATTATATATGAAGATAGTAATGCATTTTCTTGTGGCGTATTTATCTACATTATATAGCCAGGTGCTTTTGATACATTTGAAACAAATGTAAATTTTTTAAACCTCAAAATGCCCTCATATTTCGTATGCATAGATCATCTATTAGGATAATTCTCCATAAGAATAAACTATTGGTAAAAGCTTTAATCAATATTGTGGGGCAGGTGGGGTCGGGGCGGTGGGGGTCGGCATGGCACAACACCTCAGGTCCTCCAGAGATTTTGAAAACATTTTCAACCACAGCAGTAAATACATGGGTGTGGCTAATACACGAGTTTACATTTTTAAAACCGTGTCCACCTGCAAACTTTTTCACAGATGATTGCTTGACGACGTAGAGATCTCAGGAACTCACATTTTATTACTCACATATTTTATTCATCAACAAATTGATTTTGGTAGCGCCCAATGACAGATGTTTAATATTAATGTAGAATGTACCTATGAGTTATAATTAGCCTTTCGCAAAAAGCCCCGCCAATTTTATATACTGTTGCTACGCCTGTCAAGCTGCGCTTCTTTGTAAGCGACAACTACTGTGAACAGCCAAGCACGGAGGGGAAAAGTAGCATATTACCGGTCAGTGTAACTGATTTTTTTTGGAGTAATACCTCCACGATATCCTCCAGATCGAGGCATTGCAATATGCAGTGGAAGGATATGTTCACAATATTTGGATAAACAAGGAAGGGGACACAATAATTGAAACAAGCATACAATTCTCAATCAAAGAATGAGAAACCCCATGAACTCAAATGCGACCAGCACAGCCTTGTGGACCAGACATGCTCTTGCACTGCCAGGTAAGTTCTGTTTATATTGCTATTATTTAACTATTTTTATCAGTCAACATCATCCTATCAACTTCAGAAAATTTGAAAGATTTTGAAACCTTTGAAAGTTAATGCCACGAGAGCCCTGACGTAACAAGCTAATATGTGAGGTAGCTAGCTATATAGCTAACGTGGTTGTAGCAAGTAAGTCATATTCATGGTCACGTCAGCATAAATAACTATAACGTCAGCGTTAGATAACATTGGTGTATAATGAATAATTATGTATAAATGATGACTAAAGCATTTCACAACCCAAGATAATTCACTGTAAATGACTCCCCCCTCTAAACTTTTTGGGTACCTGCTGTCGGATTTGCAGCAGGTGCAGTAGCGAAGGCACACTGTTTCACCATTTTGAGCCTTACGGACGAAAGCGTGACCGACATTCTTCAACTAGTGACCGAATGCAAAGTTAGAATTGGACAAGGACCGTTTGTAGGAGTGGTTTTGCGAAAGGCAAATGCAGTTTATACATGGGTGCGGTTAATACTCGGGTTTGTATACACGCAAAGGTATAACATTAATGGTGCGGTTTATACACGGTACGGTTTATAAACGGGGAATTACGGTAATAATCAGTCTATAAGTGTCAACATGGTGACCACTATGGGTCTAGAAATGAAGCAGATGGAACCTGATAAACAGGACATGTACATCAAAAAAGCTACAGAATGAAATGTCAAATGACAGAGGCAATATATTCATATGGATATACTTCTGATAGGAACAGATCTAGCATTAAAAAAAGCATTGCTTTGTGTCTGTACAATTTAGACTGCTGTGTTTCCCCTGTAAGCATTGCTGACAAAGCAATGCAGCTAGACAAGGGCTACCATGTAGCCTATAAACACAACCTGGGCTGGGCGTTGATACTGTAGGAATCACAATATTAACCATTAATTGACCGTCAAATAATCTGGAATTAATCAGATGACATGTATTTAGGGGACATGACAAAATCAAAGAATGAAAGAACGTGTGTGTGATGAGGCAAGTGCGTAATGGTGAGGCAAAAAAACAAAACAAAAAAAAAACCGAGGAATAGCGAACAAGATTTCTCTTTACTTGTCTTTAAGTGTTTCAAAACAGTACCTCACGGTGTCGAACAACAAACCGTCCCTGGGGTGCAATGGTAACACAAACACATATACGCAACTAATTAGTGATGGGGAACAGGTGCATCCTGGGGGAGCGCTGCTGCCGTCAGTCTCCAGCCGGTGGTTAGAACACCGGAGAGGTGGAGCGTTGGAGAGGAGGGAGAGCCGCCGTGCCACGCGGTGCAAACATTACGGTGTGTGTTTTTATGAGACTTTTTTGGCATCTGGACAGAGCAACCAGTGAAAGGCAGCATCGAAATGGCTTCTGGGCTGTATTTGGACTAAATGCTCGCCACAGTGCAGGTAGAAACTCAATTTGTTCTAGTTTAATCTTCAAGAAATCGTTGTTGCAGCAACTTTTGGTGAGTGGCCTGAATTTGTTGCACTGGCAGGAGATTTGTCCAATCTTGTTGCTAGGTAGCAAGGCAGGATTACTAATTATCTTAGATGTTTGGGTGCAATGAATTAATCACATTTATTTTATAAAGCCCTATTTCTATCAGTAGTTGTCACAAAGTGCTTATACAGATACCCAGATTGAAACCCCAAAGAGCAAGCAATAACAAGAAATGATGCACAGTGGCTAAGAAGAACTGTGATAATGGAATTTGAGGTGTTACATTGTGACACGTTGACTTTGCATACAGTACTTCAATGATTAGACTATTTCTGATGGAGCGGATAATAAGTAATTGTCAAAGGCTTGAAACCCCATCTACTCCCATATTCTAACAGAGTTTACCCCATTTAAAGGCATGAATTAAGTGCATGTTAATTTAACAAGGATTGTATATGCATAACTCTTCAATATGGCTTTAGATAGTAGGCATGACTTAAGTGGATGTTGATTGAACAAAGATGGTAAATGGCTAACTCTGTATGTGGCTTTAGTTCACATAACTCTACCTTTAAAGTTGTTTCAACTTGTTATTTCCAGTCATCTAGTTGCATGGCCTTTTTCAAGCTCAGAGTACTAAAATGTCCTGTTATTCTAGTTTATACAATTTTGTTATGTAAACTTGAAATGTAGTTGTCATGTCTGTTTTACTTGTTAACAATGACTTATTAAAAAGTTGACCTAACTAAATTTGAATTTACTTCAACTCAAAATAGTAAGTTATATTGCCAAATGATGGACTTAACTGTATTTTATTTGTCAACATAAATGTAGCTTTAGTTATGATAACTCTACATTTATTGTTGACCTAACAGATATGTAAGTTGTTCAAATAAGAATAGTAAGTTAGACTTAAACATGGTTTAGTTGACTTAAATTAATTTTATTAACTAAGATAACTGCATTTAACGATAACATCACAAAATTGAAAATTAATTCAACTAAGAATAGTAAGTTACAATTACATATGATAAAGTTGACTTAACTTTACTTAATTTGTTAACCTAACTTATGCTTATTTTTAAATAACAAAACCTTTCACATTTTTAAATGAATATGTTGTTCATTCAACTTGGAATAGTACATAATTCTGACAATTGTTTAGTGGATTTAACAGTCCATTGTTTGTCAAAATAAATTTGGTATTAGGTAGGATAATGTTAAATGTAAAGTACTCTGAGCTTGAAAAAGGCCATGCAATTAGATGACTGGAAATAATAAGTTGAAACAACAAATTATTTTTTACAGTGTAGTGGATGCATGTCTGTTAAAATTGACAAAAAATATGACCAATTCCACCAACACGCCTACTACAAAGCTAATCAGAAGACACCACTGATTTTGACCATACTTTCAGCCAGAAGAAGACAACTTGCTTAGTTTGGACGATCTGGATGAAATGGAGCATATTTCACCAAATGCAAAGTTGACATAATGTTAGTGACAGACGCTGTCAGAGAAGCAGCCAAGCAGCCCTCTGTATCTTTAAATAAAAAGCATTTGTTGCTGCAAGACAGACAAGGCAAACAGGGCTACAGCAAACCGAAGCTTCCAAAAACGTTCTATGTACCTTGCATCAGGGAGAAACTCAAAAGGCTTCTGCAGACTGCCTGAAACAGATTGAACAATTTGTTGAAAAAAGCTAAAGGCTGTTGACGATCAAACAATCTTGATGTAGGTATTCGACATGTCTGTCAAGCCAAAGGAATATGTTTACACTGAAATCTTTTTTTGAATTCCAGGTGCTCAAAAGCAAAGGTGCAGAGCAAATGGTTTTCAAATTAAATGTAGCATAACCTATTTACATCATGCATGAATACATTCATGAGGTGTATCACAATAAAAAGTAAACCATAAAAGTTTAGAACATGAAATCGGCTTCAGACTTCATTATTAGAACAGCTTAAATGCCATCGTTAGTGACAGACACAAGGTTTTGGGGTTTAGAAAGGAATCATATCCCTACCTTGCCAAGAGAACTGCTGGATTTGCGGAATCTTCCGTAACACATAGATTGTTTTTTGTTTTAAGTACCATCTATCTATTAATGAGGCACAGTAAATCTGCTTTTATGTCATTTAAGTAGTGTCAAGTGTCATTTATGTAGTAAAGGCTTAACAATGTACCGTGTTGAATGCAGTGCATTGAGTGCTCCTGAAACCTGACAAGTGCTTAACTTAATAAATGTAAAGATCTAAAAACATATTACTAATATTTATAAAATATCAAAACACTTAAATACACACTTGGCAATGTGTTATCTATCTAGGCCCAATATGGAGGCAAAAATGTACTTTTTAAAGAAATAACAATTCAAGTTTGGATATTTAGATTAGATTCAACTTTATTGTCATTGAACAAATTCAAGTACAGTACAATGAATTGCAGTTTGCATCTAACAAGAAGTACAAATAGAAATTTGCAGAAAATTTAGAAGGTAAACAATTAAGAACAATGTATGTTATAGGTGGGATGTAGAAATGTGCAAATCTAAATTCTAAATGTGCAATGAAGGCAAATTGAAGGTGCAAGGTAGCATGTGCAACTAAATGCAGGGATAGCAGCAATGAGGTTCCCAAGGTAGACATGTACAGTTAGGTCTGGAAATAATTGGACACTGACACAAGTTTTGTTATTTTGGCTGTTTACCAAAATATATTCAGGTTATAGTTGAATAATGAATATGGGGTTAAAGTGCAGTCTCTCAGCTTTACTTTGAGGGTATTCACATTCAAATTGGAGGAAGGGTTTAGGAATTATAGCCCTTTAATATGTAGCCCCCTCTTTTTCAAGGGACCAAAAGTAATTGGACAATTGACTCAAAATCTGTTTCATGGACAGGTGTGGGCTATTCCTTCGTTATTTCTTTATCAATTAAGCAGGTTAAAGGTTTGAAGTTGATTTCAGTTGTGGCATTCGCATTTGGTAGCTGTTGCTGTGAACCCACAACATCGGGTCAAAGGAGCTCTCAGTGCAAGTGAAACAGGCCTTAGGCTGCAAAAAAATCCATCAGCGAGAAAGCAGGAACATTAGGTGTGGCCAAATCAACAGTTTGGTACATTCTGAGGAATAAAGAACGCACTGGTGAACTCTGCAACACAAAAAGGCCTGGACGTCCACAAAAGACAACAGTGGTGGATGATCGTAGGATCCTTTCCATGGTGAAGAAAAACCCCTTCACAACATCCAGCCCAGTGAAGAACACTCTCCAGGAGGTAGGCATATCATTATCCAAGTCTACCATAAAGAGAAGACTTCACGAGAGCAAATATAGAGGGTTCACCACAAGGTTCAAACTGTTCATAAGCCTCAAGAATAGAAAGGCTAGATTAGACTTTGCCAAAAAACATCTAAAAAAGCCATCCCAGTTCTGGATAAGCATTCTTTGGACAGATGAAACTAAGATCAACCTGTACCAGAATGATGGGAAGGAAAAAGTATGGAGAAGGTTTGGAACGGCTCATGATCCGAAGCATACCACATCATCTGTAAAACACGGTGGAGGCAGTGCGATGGCATGGCCATGCATGGCTTCCAATGGCACTGGGTCACTAGTGTTTATTGATGATGTGACAGAAGACAGAAGTAGCCAGATTAATTCTGAAGTGTATAGAGATGTATTGTCTGCTCAGACTCAGCCAAATTCAGTGAAGTTTATTAGACGGTGCTTCAATTTACAGATGGACAATGACCCAAAACATACTGCGAAAGCAACCCAGGAGTTTTTTAAGGCAAAGAAGTGGAATATTCTGCAATGGCTAAGTCAATCACGTGATCTCAACCCGATCGATCATGCATGTCACTTGCTGAAGACAAACTTAAGGCAGAAAGACCCACGAACAACAACTGAAGACAGCAGTAAAGGCCTGGCAAAGCATCACAAAGGAGGAAACCCAGCGTTTAGTGATGTCCATGCGTTCCAGACTTCAAGCAGTCATTGCCTGCAAAGGATACTTGACAAAGTATTACAAATTAACATTTTATTTTTGATTGTGTTACTTTGTCCAATTACATTTGAGCCCCTGCATAAAGGGGACTGTGTATGAAAATGGTTGCAATTCCTAAACGTTTCATACAATATTTTTGTTCAACCCCTTGAATTAAAGCTGAAAGTCTGCACTTCAATTCTGTCTCGATTGTTTCATTTCAAATCTATTGTGGTGGTGTACAGAGCCAAAATTATGAAAATTGTGTCAGTGTCCAATTATTTCCGGACCTAACTGTACATGTAACAAATGAAATTGTCCTTATCAGACTTTGCAAAGCAATGTCACAGTCCAGTAGTACAAAGATATATACACCAATGAGCCAAAACATTATGACAACTCACAAGTGAAGTGAGTAACTTTGATAATCTCCTAACAAGGGCACATGTCAGGGTAGATTAGATCAGTGGTTCCCAACCAGGGGTACTAGGACTTGAAAACCCTCATGACACCATAGGCTTACTAGTGAAATTAACATGAGGGGTACTTCAGGGGTGCTCCAAGCAGAGCAAATTTCTGTTGGTGGTACAGTAACTGAAAAAGGTTGGGAACCACTGGATAAGATGGTAAGCGACCAATAAGTTCTCTTAGTCAACGTGTTCAATGCAGGAGAAATGGGCAGAAGAAAAGTCTGGATCAACTTTGACAAGGGCCAAATTGTTATGGCCAGATGACTGGGTCAGAGCATCTCTGAAATGACAAGGCTTGTGGGGTGTTCCCGGTCAGCAGTGGTGAGTACCTACCAACAGCAGGACAAGAAGGGACAAACTGGTGACAGGGTGTTAGGCACCCAAGGCTCATAAATGTGCGAGGGCAACAAAGGCTATCCCATCTGGTCCAAACCAGCAGAAGGTCTACTGTGGCACAAGTCACAGAAAATGTTAATGATGGTAACACACAGTGCGCCCTGCTGCATATGGGTCTGCGTAGCCGCAGACCGGTTGGAGTGCCCATGATGACCCTCACCATCAAAAGTGCCTACAATGGGCATGTGAGCATCGGAACTGGACCTTGGAGCAGTGGAAGGTCATCTGGTCCGATGAGTCTTGTTTGCTTTAACATCACATGGACGGCCATGTACTTGTGCGCCGTTTACCTGGGGAAGTGATGGCACCAGGATGCACTGTGGGAAGACAACAAGCCGGTGGAGGGAGTGTGATGCTCTGGGCAATGTTCTGCTGGGATACCCTAGGTCCGGATATTCATGTGGACGTAAATTTGACCTACCTAAACATTGTTGCAAACCAGGTACACCCTTTCATGGCAATGATATTCCCTGATGGTAGTGGCCTCTTTCAGCCGGATAATGCGCATTGCCACACTGCAACCATTCAGGAATGGTTTGAGGAACCTGATGAGCTCCCCAGATCTCATTCCAATTGAGCATCAGTGGGATGTGCTGGACCAACAAGTTTGATCCATGGCGGCTTCACCTCGCAACTTACAGAACTTGAAGGATGTGCTGCTATTATCTTGGTGCCAGATACCACAAGACACCTTCAGGGATCTTGTAGAGTCCATGCCTTGGAGGGTCGGCACTGTTTTGGCGTCATGCAGAGGACCAACATCATATTAGGCAGGTGGTCATAATGTTTTGGCTCATCAGTGTAGTTTCTAATTTTAAGTCGAATTTCTCATATGGGATACAAAATATATAGACCATTGAACAAAATGTCTACTTCCCAGTTCCTCACATCAATGCAACAACAATATAATATACTACAGTAAATAAATTAAAAATTAATGCAGGACAGCCAATAGTTTCTAATTATCTTTCTAATTATCTTTTTTTTCCCCAGGTAGGGTGACTCAGAAAACATGAATCAATCTTTTTTGCAGATGACAACATGAAGAGTAACAAAAAACTAAATTAGATAGATACATTTAAATATGTGGATCTGATCCATGCCACCTTGTCACTGAAATAATATTTTGAAAAGCCTACATTTCTCTCTCTTTAATTTCCCATTTCAATGATTACATTAAAATAAATCAAATACCAATTACATATATTACATCAAAATGTTATAATAAACACTTTTTATTGACGCAACTTCAGTGACACCACACATTGTTGGGCTTTGAGCCAAATACCAGCTGCCCTCTGTCTGAACACTGACTGACCAACACCCAGGTTTACAGTGGTGCCAAACATGTAGAGAAAGATGACTGTGAAGAAGATATTGTTATTACTGTCAATGTTCATTAAATCAGACGGAATTTGCCGTAAGACAAAGTCTAAGATTAACCACAACATAGAAAATAAGGATAGAATTCCCTGCAGGATCCCAGTGATGGAGACCCTCATCTGACTGGTCAGATGTGGAGAGGAGAAAGGGCTGCCACTCTCTTTCATGGTCTCCATGTGTCTACGCAGGTAAGACACTGTGGCCCAGCTAGAACCCACCGTCACACAGAGAGACTTGAGCAAGAAGATAATTCTGACAGAAAGACACCCGAGCGCTATGTTACTCAGTTCATCTGAGAAAGAAAGACTGACATTCAATGAGTCATAATTGCTGCCATTACTGTTCATCCCAAGGACATTGTTGATTTCAACCATTATTAAAAGCTCAACAACACTATCAAAAAAAGCGAAGACCATGTCAACAATCAGAGCCCAGTAGATGATGACTTTGATGTTCCTTTTCACCCAGATGAAGAGAACTTGCTGGGCTGGGACGATCTGGGTGTAGTAAAAAAAATTCAGCCAAACAGAGCTTGAAATGCTGGTGGATAAAGTGTATGTCATTATTAGATCGGCAGACATGAAGAGCTCTGGATATCCAGTGTAAAGTAAATAGCAAAACACTTGTGCAATAGAAGAGACCAGATAAACAGGGGCAGAGCAAACTAAGGATCCCAGCAGCAACTTCAGAGGCTGTGTGAGTCCTTCACTGCCATGGGGTGGACAAACCAAGCAGAAGGCAAAAAACAGGTTGGCCATTATGGTAAGAACAGCCAAAGACCCGCTGATTAGGAAAAAAGACAGGTCATCCATCTTAATATAGGTAAGTGCTATGTATATACCTGTGTCAAGGTATAGGTCCTATTTCTGTCAAGCTAGAGAAATATGTTTGCCGTGATATCCTCTTCTAGCTTCCAGGTAATGAAATGCTGAACAGCCAACCCAACGTAGATATTTCAGGTCTTTCAGGTGTTTCTCTCAGGCATGCAAAAACATAGTGACTATATTGAAGCCTATTTACGTCATACCTATGAGCTGTTACAGTCAAAAGAATGTACTGTATTAGCTGCTACAAAGTCAAAAGAAAACACTTCGGCTGTAGACCACTATATAAGCTTCAGGTTTCATCATTCAAATGAGTTTATATGACACTAGATGGGGGCTGGGGTAGAAAGGGGATCACATGTCTGCTGTGGTGTGGTGGACCATAACCACAATTATTAAAAGGGTTTTGTCTGACTCACCTTTTCTTGATTGTTAGAGGTGAAGTATATCTAATAAGGAATCACGGCATACCTGCCGTGATTCACGGCATACCTGCCGTGATTGTCTTTGAAAAATGGTGTTCTTACTATGATTAATTCATCTGGAGTGAGTTTGTCCATTCTGATGATCTATCAACAAAACTAGCAGGTGTTCAACTGCAGAAGTGTAAACACAAATTAAGTGGAATAGCACATGCTATGTAAAACGAGGTTGAATATATTACATCCTGGTTTGCATCTCAGGTACAGATGGAAAACACAGGGCCAAGTGAGACGGAATATTGTTGGTCTTGCCCGTGTATTTGATTTGCATATAGCCTGCAAATAGTTTTGATGATGTTTATCATTGCACAATTCAAGTAAAAATAAAGTGTTTTCATTGTTTTCATAGATCTCTTTTTTCCTTTAGTATACAGAATAGTTTAGGAACACTGACATCCACAATATATACACTCCAGCTCTCCTGACCTCAGCCAGGGGATTTCTGTTACATTCTGAGACATTTCAAAACAGTCTTTGAAAATAAAAAATACAATTAGGTTTTGGTAAATCATGTGATATTCTTAGAAATACTCAAATACTTTCCCAGATTAATAAAAGTAAAAAGTAAATTAAACGTTTGTTGTCACTTTATTGCCCTATATAAGTCAGTTAATATGGTATTAGCACAGCATAAGTGCTATAAAAAAAGAATTTCCTCAAGCAACACAAACAAGCATTTCAGCATTTCACTGGTCAAAACAGATCATTTACATTTCTTTGTTGTAAGCAATACACTATATCCAGAATTGAAAGGGATTTCATAGTTATTTTCAATCATCAAATGCCGCACTTGTTTTGCAATGTAATGCAGTGTTTTCAGTATTTTTTGGCCCACCTTTAAGTCCCACTAAGTTAGTTTGAGTAGTGATATGTTATCAATATTGTAATCCTGCCAGAGTGGCCATGACTAAAATGTTGGAGTTGTTTATCACATGCATCCTGCATTCAGTTTGTCTGCCAGGGTTGGAAGACCAAACTACGTGACTGTCTGAAGCGTCTTAACTGGGGCAACCATTTCAGTTTTGGGTGCTTCGAATTTAAGAAACACCCGATTTGAATAGATCATGTGTAAGCATACGATCATTTGTTTACCTAATTCATGCGTTGACATAGACTAAACATCATTTAGACTTCACAACATTACGAGATATCCAATGAAAAGCTTGCATGTAAACTGGACTTAAATGGATGGAATGAACACAAAAAGATTTGTTCCTATCATACCTGTCAACAGCACATTGTAAATTCTACAAACAGTTCTTTGGTAGAATATTGATGCTTTAGGGCTTTTTGGCTAATAGTTGTCCAGGGGCTGCTGTGAAGAAGATCAATGACATAACGAACCCCTCCGGAGGCCAGCAGTGGAGGTACCAGGCTGAGGGATGGTGCAGGAGGCCTAGTGCAAGGAGCTGGCTCTGGAGGTACTGGGCTGGGGACCGGCGGGCATGGACGTGAGGCTCGGCCGGACATCGCCTCCTCCACCGTCTCCTGGTCCCAATGCTGCAGGAGCTCCTCAACAAGCCCCCCTGGTCTGGCGGCAGGGGCTTCACTTCCCCTCCCTCACGCAGCGCCCATAGTCTTCTGGGCTAATCGCTGGGCCTGCCCCTGGGATCGTGGACCTGGTGTCCACATACCGAGAGATGACTGTGAAGAAGATATTGTGTTTATTGTCAAAGTTTACAACATAGAAAATAAGGATAGACTATCCTGCAGGATCCCAGTGATGGTGACCCTCATCTGACTGGTCAGACGTAGAGAGGAGAAAGGGCTGCCACTCTCTTTCATGGTCTCCATGTGTCTACGCAGGTAAGACACTGTGGCCCAGCTAGAACCCACCGTCACACAGAGGAACTTGAACAAGAAGATCATTCTGACATAAAGACACCCGAGCGCTATGTTACTCAGTTCATCTGAGGTATAAAAACGGACATTCACTGAGTCGTAATTGCTTTCATTACTGTTTTTCCAAGGTACATTGTTGATATCAACCATTAGTAAAATCTCAACAACACCATCAAACAAAGAGAAGACCATGTCAACAATCAGAGCCCAGTAGATGATGACTTTGATGTTCCTTTTCACCCAGATGAAGAGAACTTGCTGGGTTGGGACGATCTGGGTATAGTAAAAGAAATTCAGCCAAACAGAGCATGAAATGCTGGTGGATAAAGTGGATGTCATTAGTAGATCAGCAGATGTGCATAGCTCAGGATATCCAGTGTAAAGTAAGTAGCAAAACCCTTGTTCTGGCAATAGAAGAGACCAGATAAATAGAGGCTGAGCAAACCAAGGATCCCAGCAGGAACTTCAGACGCTGTTTCAGTCCCTCATTGCCATGGGGTGGACAAACCTAGCAGAAGGCAAAAAACAAGTTGGCCATTATGTTGAGAACAGCCAAAGACCCGCTGAGTAGGAAAAAAAGAATATGTATATGTGCTATGTATATACTTATATGAAAGCATAGGTCCAATTCTGTCGAGCCAGAGATATACATTTGCAGGGATAGCTTCTTCTCTTAACTTCCAGGTAATTAAATGCTGCAACAGCCAACCTTAGCTAGATATTTCAGGTGTTTCTCAAAGGTTCGCGAAAACAAAGTGAATATAGTCTAACCTATTTAAACACATACAGGAACACATACACATACATGAGCTGTTACAAACTAAAAAGAGAACACTCCAACATACGCAGAACATAAAATAAGCTTCATTTTGCATCATTCAAATAATCCTATATGACACTAAAGGAGGGCCTGATCACATGTCTGTTGTGGTTGGACCATAATCACAATTATTAAAAGGGTTTTGTATGACCTTTCCGTTGGTACTGGATCATAATGGCATGGGGAAAAAATAATAATTGTCAATTCACCTGGAATAAGTCATTCACTCTATTGATCTTCATCACCAAAATTGACCGATGCTACATTGCAGCACTTAAGAAAAATATGGAAAACACAAAATAGGCACGGTGGCACATTCCTAATGTATGGAAAACAAGGTTGACTGTGTCACTTCCTGGTTTGCATCTTAGCCACAGATGGAAAACACAATGGAAGAGCCAAGCATTCGCATTTTAGTCATGTTACTTTAGTCATGTCAACAGAGTGTTGTAATATGGTGTGGTAGGGTGAACATGCATGTAGACTTTGGTCATGTTAACAGAGACAGTGATGTAATGAGGTGTAGTAGGATGAACATACAGGTAGACTTTGGTCATGCCCAAACTCATGCAAAACATATATGCACTTATAAGTAGAGGACTTCTCAACACACTGTATATTTACACATGTGCCATGAATATGTTCATGAAATATATAACTTGCGCTTCTCACCATATCATAATACAATGCATGTCATATATTTTATGACATGAATATTGTGATATTGTGATAAAATAATGATATATATGAATATGCAGAACTTTAAGCATTTCTCATCAACACTTCATGGAATTAACCTTCAATACATTATTTTCCAGAGAATCTCCTTGTTCCAGTGAGTTTAACTAATTATCGTTGGCAAAATGGGGAGCAAACCAACATAACCACCAGTCTAGGCCTTATTGCATTACATTAATTACTGTGAAAAGACAATTATTATATTTTACAAACAAGAGCCGATTTGTAAATTGTACAGTATGTATTTACCATAATTTCTATTAAATACATTGTAAATGCAAGTAAAGGAACAACTGGTTAGAGAAAGGCTTCTTAATTTAATAAGGACCTTTCACAGTATCATACAACTGCCATTGTGCTGCCTTGAATGTTTAGTTAGTCACAGAAATATATTGTTGGTTGAATGTGCATCAGAGTGGGCGTTCTGGGCTGTTGGCGTCTCTGGCTCGCGTCATCAGTCTGATCCGCGGGCTCTGCCGGCTAGTTAGCAGCTTGGAGGAATAGAGTCATGTCGCATGCGCAAATAGTTTCTTTGTATTCAGGTGTAATTCTTCAGCGAGCCCAAAACAGGCAAGACGGACGGTGCTAGATACACTTCGTTGAGGAACGTATTTTCGATTCGCTTCGGCCTTGGAGAATATTTGTAAGTAGTATGTGTAAACGACTATTGAACTTGAAGGAATGTTATGTTAGAAACCTTTCTTATGTATCGGTGAAACATGTGTTTTGCTGACTAGCAGTTACAACTGTTGCTAGCTCTGTTCACTAATTGATTTCCGTATTGTAGCTGATGGTAGCGGTCTATTATGTCTATTGTACGTTACAACGTTCTTTTTACGTTGTTAGGAATGTGCATTTATGTAGTTACCTGTGTAATACCTCCTAAATGGATACGGTAATATTTGTATATTGATTTATGTTCTTATCTCTGTAACATTGCAGTTTTACAAAAAGAAAAGCAAAAAAAGGAAACAAGATTCCAGTAAAGTGCAAGAAAGGTCAAATCTTGTGTGTTTCTTGGAAAACTTTTCAATGTTAACTGGCTGTCTAGCTTTGCACAAGATTACGCGCTGCAAGGGCAGTACAGTAAAAAGACAAATGCACGGCGGGCTAAAGCACTAGAGAACAATCCCCAGCAAACATGAGTGTATATTCCGGACGAAATTACAATAAGGGAAACACCACTATGCAGCAAATCGAAGCTAGTGGAGAACAACAGACTGAGGTTGTGGATCAAGCAATCAGGAGGCTATTCGAGCAGTTGATGTTAAGTCACAGGTATCTAGAGCATCCACTAGATCCTCTCGGCGCACAATGTCCACGGCCTCTTCAGCTACCAAAGCCTATGCTAAAGCAAAAGCCGCTCAAGCTCAATTAGCTTACGCGGAAAGAGAAGCCGACATGATGAAGCAAAGAGCAGACCTGGAAGCAATCATGCTAAAGCAAAAGGCTGATTGTGACGCTAGCCTCCATCTTCTGCAGTGCCAAAGAGCTGCAGCTGAAGCAGAAGCTGCAGCATATGAGGAAACCGAGGTTGAAAGCGGGGAGCACGTTCAAGAATGCCATGTTGAAGACGTGCCTTTCAATTCAGTCCAATGCACTAGCGAGTATGTCCAGCAGCAGTCTGAGTTAATCCTTCAGGAGCTACCTGCGAGACACGAAGCGATGGAGTCACATGAGAAAACCCTAAATGATTCTGAAATATGTGATGCTAAACCAGCAACTTACCATGGTATTCAAAGCAACACACAGCCAGTTTACAGATACATGAAAAATTAGTCGGTTAAGAATATTTGTCCGAGGGAGACTTACCCTCATAATATTCCGAAGCACACAGCCAATCCTGAAAAAGAATACTTACCTGAGCCTGAAGGGGCACAAGACTTCGCAAGATATCTAAACCGAAGAGAAATGGTGAGTGCTGGTCTTCTGCAATTTGACGATAAACCTGAGAATTATTGGTCATGGAAAGTCACTTTTCTAAGTGCTACAAAGGACCTGAATCTCTCAGCCAGGGAAGAATTGGACTTGATGACAAAGTGGCTAGGAGCTGGATCTTCAGAACAGGCAAAAAGAATTTGTGCAGTGCATGTCCTCAATCCGGCAGCAGGTGTCAACATGGTTTGGCAACGTCTCGAGGAATGTTATGGGACACCAGAGGTCATCGAAGACGCACTGCTCAAAAAGATTGAACGCTTTCCGAGGCTGACCAATAGAGATAATGTGAAGCTGAGAGAACTAAGTGACATTCTCATGGAACTGGAGTGTGCTAAGGAAGACGGTGCTCTACCAGGGCTTTCGTATTTGGATACAGCTCGTGGGGTAAGACATATAGTGGAAAAGCTTCCCTACAACCTCCAAGAAAAATAGACAAGCCATGGAAGCAAGTATAAGGAGGATTACAGAGTAGCTTTTCCTCCTTTCTTTGTCTTCTCCAAGTTCGTCCAACAACAGGCAAACATAAAAATGATCCAAGCTTCACTATCTCCAACCTCAGCAGCCATGTCTCTTCCAAGATTGAAAAGCCTGGGAAGCATAGTATGTCTGTACATAAGACAGACATCCCTACAGCGCCATCGGGCATCCAAACCAGTCCTGCCTTGCCGAAACTGGACGAACCCGACCGTCAGTGTCCCATATATAAGAAGCCTCACCCACTGAAAAAATGTAAGTTCTTTAGAGACAAATCCCTAGAGGAGCGCAAAGCATACCTCAGAGAGAATCACATCTGCTATAGATGCTGTGGGTCTTTCCAACACATGGCAAAGGACTGTAAAGTGACTGTGAAGTGCTTTGAGTGTAACAGCGACAAACACACTGCATCCAGGTCCTCCTCCCTTAACCGCACAGAGTACTATGGCTGAGAAAGGTGACAGTGGGAAGCAATGGGAAAACTCATCTTCAGTCACCTCCAAGTGTACGGAGGTGTGTGGAAGCGTAATCAGTTCACGCTCATGTTCCAAAATCTGCTTGGTGAAAGCATATCCTGCGGGGAAAAAGGAGAAGGTAGTCAAGATGTATGTGGTGTTAGACAAACAAAGTAATAAGTCCCTTGCCAAGACAGAGTTCTTCAACCTTGTCGAAGTCAAAGACAGTCCCACCCCATACACACTGAAAACATGTTCAGGGAAAATAGACACATCAGGTAGGAGAGCTGCCAACTTCATCATTGAGTCTGTGGATGGGAAACTACAGCTTCCCTTACCCCCCTTAATTGAATGTGATATGGTGCTGGATGATAGGGCATAAATTCCCTCTCCAGAGATCGCACAACATCACTCCCACCTGCAGCCAGTTGCTAACAAGATTTAACCTGTAGACCGAGATGCTCCAATCCTCCTGCTCTTGGGGAGAGACATCCTCAGGGTGCACAAAGTGCGTGAGCAAATCAACGGGCCTCACAACGCGCCTTACGTGCAACGGCTAGACCTAGGCTGGGTCATTGTGGGAGAAGTGTGCTTAGGAACGGTTCACACACTATCAGAGGTCAATGCCTACAAAGCAAACGTACTGCACAATGGTCGCATGTCGCTTTTCAGTCCAAGTCCAAACAGTATCCATGTGAAAGAAGACCATGGTGGCATGACGCGGCCTCACCGTCCAGCCTTTCTTGCATGTGAGGAGGACGCAAGTTCCACCATGAGCGCAAACAACCTAGGGTGCTTGGTGTTCAACGGGTGCAAGGATGACAACAAACCAGCGCTATCCATAGACGACAAGGTTTTCCTACCAATCATGAATACAGAGGTCTACCAAAATAAAGGAAACAGCTGGGTGTCACCGTTACCATTCTGTTGTCCTAGACGACCCCTCCCCAACAACAAGGAGCAAGCTTTAAAACGTCTCTGTTCACTACGAAGAACTCTAGAGAAAAAGCCAGAAATGAAAGATCACTATATCAAGTTCATGCAGAAGATGCTAGACAGTGATCAAGCCGAGCCTGCGCCTCTTTTGGACAAAGGTAAAGAATACTGGTTCCTGCCAACATTTGTCTTGTACCACCCGCAAAAGCAAGATCAGATACGGGTCGTGTTCGATTCAAGTGCTGAATGCAATGGAATATCTCTTAATGATGTGCTCCTCAGTGGACCAGACTTGAACAATACAATGTTAGGAGTTCTTTTGCGTTTCCGAAAAGAACCTGTAGCCCTCACAGCAGATGTACAGCAGATGTTTTATTGTTTTGTTGTCCGAGAAGACCACAGAGATTATCTCCGGTACCTCTGGTATGAGGATAATGACACCAGCAAGGACGTGGTCGAGTACAGGATGAAGGTCCATGTATTTGGAAACAGCCCTTCGCCTGCAGTAGCGATCTACTGTATGAGACGAGCAGCTCAAAAAGGTGAACAAGAACACGGGTCTGACGCAAGACAATTTGTTGAGAGGCAGTTCTATGTTGACGACAGTCTCACCTCAGTTGCTACACCTGAAGAGGCAATAAATCTCCTCACATGAACCAGAGAGATGTTAGCAGAATCCAACCTGTGACTACACAAATTGGCATCCAACAATAGCCAGGTAATGGAAGCCTTCCCTGCAGAGGACCGTGCCAAGGATCTGAAGGATCTAGACCTTGGAGTGGATCCTCTCCCTCTTCAGAGGAGTTTGGGGCTCTCCTGGACCTTGAAAACAGACAGCTTTACTTACCAGGTGTCCCGCGAAGAAAAGCCATTCACATGAAGAGGTGTGTTGTCGACGGTCAACAGTTTGTACGACCCCTTGGGCTTTGTGGCTCCCATAACAATGAAAGGGAAAGCATTAGTGCGAGAACTGTCATCAGAACAGAGCGAGTGGGATGCGCCTCTCCCCCAAAAAAGAGAAACAGAGTGGAACTTATGGAAGGATTCTTTAAAAGCTCTTGAAGACCTGCATGTGAGGAGGTGCTATGTCCCAGTCTCGCTGTCTTCAACACAGAGAAAAGAATTATGCATCTTCTCAGATGCTTCCACAATAGCTATAGGAGCTGTGGCCTACTTGAGAGCTGGTGACACTCAAGGACAATACCACGTTGGATTTGTCTTGGGGAAGTCGAAATTGGCCCCCCACCCTGCCCACACCATTCCATGCCTGGAGCTCTGCGCAGCTGCGCTGGCTGTTGAACTGTACGAGTTGATCAGAGATGAGATTCCCATTGAGGTGGACGCTGTGAAGTTCTTCACGGACAGTAAGATTGTATTTGGTTACATACACAACTCCACAAGAAGGTTTTATATATATGTTTCCAGTCGGATAACTCAGATTAGAAGATCCTCACACCCCGACCAGTGGAGTTATGTGCCTACAGACCAGAACCCTGCAGACCATGCAACCAGGTCCATACCAGCAGTCCAACTCCAGCACAGCAACTGGTTCTCTGGTCCAGCCTTCCTGTATCGTGACAAAGAAGCAGAGACAACTGAATCAAACCTTTTCACACTCATAGAGCCTGAAGGTGATGACGAGATTCGTCTGAGGTGACTACTCTGGCGACCAAAGCGTCATGGGCCCAGCTGGGCTTACAACTTTGAACAATGTTCAAGCTGGAGAACTCTCTATCGAATCATAGCCAGACTCATTCATGTTGCGGCATCCTTCAAGGGAAAGACAGACACTGCAGTAATGAAAGGATGGAAATGTTTCAACGAGACGGCCAGCGTAAGTGAGCTTTCACAAGCCAAAGTTGTGATCATTCGTTCAGTCCAGCACACAGTCTTCAAGGACGAATTTAAATGTTTTGAGGACAGACAGACATGACCTAAGCAAAACATACTCAAGAAGCTCAATCCGGTTGTAGATAAAGGTGGTCTGCTTCTTGTAGGAGGTCGTCTTTCTGCTGCTGACCTGTCGAAAGAAGAAAAGCACCCTTTGATCATTCCACACACCCATCACATTGCCACATTACTCGTAAGACACTTTCATGAACAAGTAGTTCACCAAGAGCGACACATTACCGAAGGAGCTATTCGAGCAGCTGGGTACTGGATAATCGTGAGCAAGCGTCTGGTGTCCTCTGTCACACAAATGTGTTGCTTGCCGCAAACTAAGAGGGAGGCTGGAGGACCAGAAGATGGCAGATCTGCCTGCTGACCGACTGTCTCCTGAACCTCAAGACTGTCGGTCTTGATGTTTTTGGCCATGGTCTATCATGACACGTCGCACAAGAGGATGTGCAGACAGCAAACGCTGGGCCATGCTTTTTAAATGCATGTCCACCAGAGCAGTGCATATTGAACTGATTGAAATCATGTCAACAGACAGTTTCATCAGTGCTCTTAGGAGGTTTTTCTCATTCGTGGTCAAGTGAAGCTTCTGCGGTCCGACAGAGGGACCAACTTTGTGGGGGCTTGTAAGGAATTGGGTATGCACACGGATGACACAGCAGTCAGGAAGTTCCTCCAGGAGAAAGGATGCTCCTGGTTGTTTAATCCCCCTCATGCTTCTCACATGGGTGGCTCCTGGGAGAGACTTATTGGGGTTGCCAGGCGCATTCTGGACGCAATGCTACTTCAGACAGGACTAACACGTCTCACACATGAAGTCCTGAGCACTTTCATGGCAGAGGTGATGGCGATCATAAATGGAACACCTCTTGCGTCCGTATCCACTGACCCGGACATGCCTGCAGTACTCACCCCAGCGATGCTTCTTACGCAGAAGACGAGTGCTCTTTTAGCACCCTCTGGAAGTTTTGGCACGGCTCAGTTGTACGGAAAGCAGTGGAAGCAAGTCCAGTGTCTTGCTGACACTTTTTGGAAGAGATGGAAAGGAGAGTACCTGCCTACACTACAGAGCCGTAGGAAGTGGACAAAAGACAAGCCAAATGTCAAAGAAGGAGACATTGCATTCCATTTACGTTTGTCTGTAAGTAGTATGTGTAAACGACTATTGAACTTATTGAAGGAATGTTACATTAGAAACCTTTCTATTGTATCGGTGAAACGTGTTTTGCTGACTAGCAGTTACAACTGTTGCTAGCTCTGTTCACTAATTAATTTCCGTATTGTAGCTGGTGGTAGCGGTCTATTATGTCTATTGTCCGTTACAATGTTCTTTTTACGTTGGTAGGAATGTGCATTTATTTAGTTATCTGTCTAATACCTCCTAAATAGATACGGTAATATTTGTATATTGATGTATGTTCTTTTCTCTGTAACATTGCAGTTTTACAAAAAGAAAAGTAAAAAGAGGAAACAAGATTCCAGTAAAGTGCTAGAAAGTTCAAGTCTTGTGTGTTTCTTGGAAAACTTTTCAATGTTAGCTTGCTTTCTAGCTTCACACAAGATTACATGCTGCAAGGGCAGTACAGCCATTGGGTCACAATATAATGATAAATGTTTAGTAAATACACCAAAATTTTGACTTTAGTCACTGTCAAGCAACACATAGCACCTTTTTCAGTTTCAATATAATGAACCACTTTGTACTCCAAGTTTACATTTCAAATAAGGCTCATTATGAAAACAATATGCATACATTTTAACACAGTATCATGAATGCCATTCCTCTCTGTAAAAGTACTTCAAAGAAACGATTTGAAAACATAATAAACACATGATAGGAAACAATACAAAAATGGAAATATATGAGTTAGATGTAAATGCTAAATGCATATTACCAACTATAATTTTGTAATTTATGTAAATATATTTACATTTATGTAAGACGTATTAAAACATATTTGAAAACGGACAAAATCGAATATGTAAATATATGTATGAAATATACGGCCATACATTAGTAATTCATATAATACATATATTAGTATATGTTTAAAAAATATATAGGCACATATTAAAAAATATATGTTTTAGAAATATATGTCAATATATAATACTTCCGTGTGGGTATTAACAAAGACAGTGATATGATGAGGTGATGTTGCGTGAACACACATGTAGACTTTAGAAATGCCAACAGAGACAGTGCTGTAACAAGGTGATGTAGCGTAAACAGTTTTGTTTTTCACAGTTTTGTAGTTTTGTTTTTCGCAAAACCTAATCTCAGCTCGTTACCTGTATAAAAGACACCTGGGAGCCAGAAATCTTTCTGATTGAGAGGGGATCAAATACTTACTTCCCTCCACAGATTTTCTATGGGATTTAGGTCTGGAGACTGGCTAGTCCACTCCAGGACCTTAATGTGCTTCTTCTTGAGCCACTCCTTTGTTGCCTTGGCCGTGTGTTTTGGGTCATTGTCATGCTGGAATATCCATCCACGACCCATTTTCAATGCCCTGGCTGAGGGAAGGAGGTTCTCACCCAAGATTTGACGGTACATGGCCCCGTCCATCATCCCTTTGATGCGGTGAAGTTGTCCTGTCCCCTTAGTAGAAAAACACCCCAAAGCATAATGTTTCCACCGCCATGTTTGACGGTAGGGATGGTATTCTTGGGGTCATAGGCAGCATTCCTCCTCCTCCAAACACGGCGAGTTGAGTTGATGCCAAAGAGCTCGATTTTGGTCTCATCTGACCACAACACTTTCACCCAGTTCTCCTCTGAATCATTCAGATGCTCATTGGCAAACTTCAGACGGGCCTGTACATGTGCTTTCTTGAGCAGGGGGACCTTGCGGGCGCTGCAGGATTTTAGTACTTCACGGCGTAGTGTGTTACCAATTGTTTTCTTGGTGACTATAGTCCCAGCTGCCTTGTGATCATTGACAAGATCCTCCCGTGTAGTTCTGGGCTGATTCCTCACCGTTCTCATGATCATTGCAACTCCACGAGGTGAGATCTTGCATGGAGCCCCAGACCGAGGGAGATTGACAGTTCTTTTGTGTTTCTTCCATTTACGAATAATCGCACCAACTGTTGTCACCTTATCACCAAGCTGCTTGGCGACGGTCTTGTAGCCCATTCCAGCCTTGTGTAGGTCTACAATCTTGTCCCTGACATCTTTGGAGAGCTCTTTGGTCTTGGCCATGGTGGAGAGTTTGGAATCTAATTGATTGATTGCTTCTGTGGACAGGTGTCTTTTATACAGGTAACAAGATGTGATTAGGAGCGCTCTCTTTAAGAGTGTGCTCCTAATCTCAGCTCGTTACCTGTATAAAAGACACCTGGGAGCCAGAAATCTTTCTGATTGAGAGGGGATCAAATACTTACTTCACTAATTAAAATGCAAATCAATTTATAACATTCTTGACATGCATTTTTCTGGATTTTTTGTTGTTATTCTGTCTCTCACTGTTCAAATAAACCTACCATTAAAATTATAGATAATTTTATAATGATAATTTCTTTGTCAATGGGCAAATGTACAAAATCAGCAGGGGATCAAATAATTTTTTCCCTCACTGTATGTTGTACCCCAAACCTAACCCTCGAACTAACATGTATGTTGCAGCCTAACCTTCTGACTCACATGTATGTTGCACCTTAACACTCTGACTCACATGTATGTTGCATGGTGGGTTTTTTTCAAATACTCTCTGTGTTTTCATTCTTCTCTGTCAAATAAAGCATAAAATGTCCAGAAATAAATATATTCTTAAAAAAGAATACTAGGTAGATTTTCATGAGTCTGTTATCTTAACAAGTTTGTCCATGAAATGAATGAGACTGTCATCAGATCAAATGCACAAGTGCCTCTTCCAACATAAGTGAGACACTGCACCCGATAACGGTTGTTCAGGCGAGAAAAATCCTGTTGACTCAATTTGAATTTGTTAGTTCACTCAGCATATCGGCTCTTCAGGCAAACAATATGTTGACTGGATTTAAATATGCCACTGGCACTAGCATGATATAATAGGGTTCCTTCATTAAAGCCAGACAAAAATGTTATTTTGGTACCATGAACATTTAATTTAATCTGACCAAACAGAAATGCAATTACTCCACAAACCAAGCCAATAATTTACACATTGCCTTCGTTTTCCTCTGTACCAAGCCAAGAATTTACATGTTGTCTTGTTTTGTCACTGTACCTAAGATGGAGCGCTGTGTGATGTAACATTACACCTTTTCCTTTTCCTTACACGGTAACGTGTGAGTTATTGAAGTTATTGATGCCAGATAGTGTTATGTTGGCTATTACACATGTCACCCTGATAGATATAGTCTAAAGTACCAACACAAAAAAAAATCTGTCTGTCAAAACAAATTATTTAATAATTGTTGTCATTGTGCAGGATACGCTAGTAGATTTGGGTCTGATGCCTCAGAGGGGTTACCAGGTCCTCTCTAGTGTCCGCTGTCGAAGATGGCAAACAAACACATTTTAAAAAGGAGGCTGAAGCATGTTCATTACTCCGCATTTACACTGTTTCCTTTTGAATTTGTTACAGCTCATTTATTGGATGTGGATACAGTGTGCAACCCTGTTTGCAAAAAAGTTGGGACGCTGGGTAAAATGCAAATAAAAAGAGAATGCAATGATATGTAAATCATTTATCCCTGTATTTAATTTAAAGTAGTACAAAGACAACATATCAAATGTTGAAACTGAGAAATTGTATTGTTTTTGGAAAAATACATGCTAATTTTGAATTTGATGCCAGCCACCTGTTTACTACTGTGTTGCTTCATCTCTTAATTTAACAATTCTCAGCAAGTGTTTGGGAACTGAGGAGACTAATTGCTCTAGTTTTGAAAGTGAAATGTTTTCCCATTCTTGCTTGATATAGGATTTCAGCTGCTCAGCAGTTCGGGATCTCCTTTGTTATATTTTTCATTTAATAATGTGCCAAATGTTTTCAATGGGTGACAGGTCTGGACTGCCGGCAGGCCAGTTTAGCACCCAGATTATTTTACTACGGAGGCATGCTGTTGTAATACATGCAAAATGTGGTTTGGTGTTGTCTTGCTGAAATAAGCAAGGCCTTCCCTGAAAAAGATGTTGTCTGGATGGCAGCAAATGTTGCTCCAAAACCTGTATAAATTGCTGTGCATTAATTGTGCCTTCACAGATGTGCAAGTCACCCATGCCGTGTGCACTAATGCACCCTCATACCATCCCAGATGTTGGCTTTTGAAATGTGCACAGATAACATCTGGGATGGTCCCTCTCCTCCTTAGTTCAGAGGATGCAGTGTCCATGATTCCCAAAAATAATTTCAAATATTGATTCATCAGACCACAGGACAGTTTTGCAATTCGCCTCCGTCCATCTTAAATGCCACTTTGCATCTAAGATGAAATTGTGAATAACAAAAACATTTACCAAATTCAACATAATAACAATGATATTCATAGTAATAATCTTTAGCCATGTTTATGCTATTTGCCGTATTTACATAATTTTCAAAGACCCTTTACAGTAAGTATTAGGATAGGTTTTATTTGAATATACAAGCAGTTGAACATTGAAATGATTTTATTTAGAAACAAAAACAAAAGAATAATAACAATTACTAGAGTCAGACCTAATTTCACATAAAATAAGTCCAGGTTGATCTCTGGTTTATAAATCATAAAAGACAATATTTTTGCAAGGACATTCCACGTTTCATCCTAAAGTCTGGGTGTCTGTGGAATAGAAAAATGTAATTTTTTTATTTTTCATCTACGGTACATAACATTAAAGACAATACGGCCTGTTGGGCTTTGCGCCAAATACCAGCTGCCCTCTGTCTGAACACTGACTGACCAACACCCAGGTTTACAGTGGTGCCAAACATGTAGAGAGATGCAACTGTGAAGAAAATATTCTGATTACTGTCAAAGTTGTCATAACTAAGAGGTGAAAGTAGCCAACGAAAAAAATCTGTGATTAACCACAACATAGAAAATAAGGATAGAATTCCCTGCAGGATCCCAGTGATGGAGACCCTCATCTGACTGGTCAGATGTGGAGAGGAGAAAGGGCTGCCACTCTCTTTCATGGTCTCCATGTGTCTACGCAGGTAAGACACTGTGGCCCAGCTAGAACCCACCGTCACACAGAGGAACTTGAACAAGAAGATCATTCTTACATAAAGACATTTCATATATATGTAGTACAGTAAAAACAGTGCATTTGAGCCAGACGAAGCTTCAACAATTGAGGAGTTAGCGATGTCAGTACTGTTATATCCAGGGTTATTGTTGATTTCAACTTGTAGTAAAAGCTCCACAATAACATTTAACAGAAAGAAGACCATGTCAACAATCAGAGCCCAGTAGATGATGACTTTGATGTTCCTTTTCACCCAGATGATGACAGCTTGCTGGGCTGGGACGATCTGGGTGTAGTAAAAGAAGTTCAGCCAAACAGAGCTGGACACGCAGGTGGATAAGATAAATGTTGTTATCGCAGAAAAATCAAAGCAGAGCTCTGGATGTTTAGTGATAAGAAATCGGCACAAATAAATGACCGCAGTAACGCTGACCAGGTAAATGGTGGTGGAGCATATCAAGGATCCCAGGAGAAACTTCATTGGCTGTTTGAGCCGCTTCCAGTCACGGGCTGGACAAAACATGCAGAAAGAAAAAAACAAGTTGGCCAGAAAAGTTAAAACTGCCAAAGGCCCGTTAAATAGGAAAAAGGCTAAGTCGCCCATTTCTGTAGGGGTTTCTGGCATTTTCATCAAACCAGAAGAATATATATGCCGCAAAATCTTCTGTTTTAACTTGTAGGTGCTCAAATGCTGAATGCCACACCAAAGCTGGGTATTTCAGCTGTCTCTCCCAGGCTCACAAAAAACAAAGTAAATATACTGAAACCTATTTACATAATTGAACCAGAAGTGTATGAGCTGTCACACAGTGAAAAGCAAACACTTTTTCTGTAAAACATTAAATAAGCTTCTGGTTACATCATTCAAATGAGTTTATATGACACTAGATGGGGGCCGGGGTAGAAAGGGGATCACATGTCTGCTGTGGTGTGGTGGACCATAACCATTATTTAAGGGACTCACCTTGTTTTGTAGTTGGATGTACAGTCTGTCTATTAGTGACGCTATACCTGCCTTCATGTTGATATTGAATGTTAACACTTTAAAAACAATAGATTAGTCAGCCATCTTGACCGACTATGACAACAGAGCTGGTTCTCAACTACCGAGGCTAAAGACAAAAGGAATAGCGAACAAAAAATAGAGATCTGGTGGAGCAGCGTACGCCTGCGTTATGGAAAACAAGGTTGAATATATCAAATCCTGTTTTACATCTCAACGGCAGATGGAAAACAGGGTCAAGTCAAATGATAAATTGGATTTATTGCATCTGATTTGCACATTTTTTTTCTGATTGTTTCACACTGCATGAGTCTTTAAAAGGTCAACTTGTTCTGTTTTTTTTTTTGTTTTTTTTTACGATATAGAGCTCTTTATTTTCCTTATCAAACAAAATCTGTAATTTGACTGCATCTTAACACACAGGTTCCTTTTACACTTAAAATGTAGAAACTGGGGCCCCCGAATGCTTTGCATGTAACGCCATCATTGTGAGACCAGGGTTCAAATCTTGCTTTCGGATATGCACAGGGTTCCCTTGAAGAGCTGTGTTATTGGCCAGCACCGTCTGGGTTTGGGGGGGTTAGTAATCGAGTATGGTTGCCCTCAAATGGCATACACTGATGAGCCAAAACATTCTGACCACTCATAAGTGAAGCGAATAAAGTTGATCATCTCCGAACAAGGGCAAATGTCAAGGTCTGGGTTGACTAGATGGTAAGCAAACAATCAGTTCTAATAGTCAACGTGTTGGTTGCAGGAGAAATGGACTGGAGTAAAGATCTGAGCAACTTTGACAAGGGCCAAATTGTTACGGCCATATGACTGGGTCAGAGCATCTCTGAAACTGCGAGGCCTGTGGGGTGCTTCCGGTCAGGAGTGGTGAGTACCTACTGACAGTGATCCGAGGAGGGACAAACCACAAATTGGCGACAAGGTGTTGGGCGCCCAAGGCTCATCGATGTATAAAGTCACAGAAATGTTAATGATGGTTACGGGAGGAATGCGTCCGCACACTGGAGCGTCGGAACTGGACCTTGGAGCAGTGGAAGAAGGTCGTCTGGTCCGATGAGTCACGTTTTCTTTTACATCACATGGACGGCCGTGTACGTTTGCGCTGTTTACAATTGTGAGTTCAAATACAGGCTTAAAATAGCCAGAAACAAACAACTTGCTTCTAAAACACAGCACACAAGAGTTCCCCAAGGTTCAATTTTGGGTCCTTTACTGTTCACTCTATATAAATGATGTGTAACTGTGAGAAACTTATAGTTCGCAGTATTGTTTCAGGAATACATTTTTCTTTGAAAACACGTACATTTTTATTTCATTTTCAATTTGGGGAACCAATCTACATATATTTTTTTTAAAATTTTGAGGGTAGGCTAACCATTTTTTATTTTATGCTGGGAAACCAATTCAGGTATATTTATAACTTTTGTGGTCCAAGGACTCAGTTATTCTTAGATTCAACAGGACACTAGAGAAATTATGATATTCCTTAGATCAGAAATGATATATCAGCTGACTGGAAGTTATATCTTTAAATGTATGTATGTATGTAAGGTGTATCTATTCATAATATTTAATAGTTTATATCTTTATTAGATGGTAATGACTTCTGTTCATGTATATATTCATTTTTTTAAACAAAACTGAGTGGCCAACTGCACAGGCTTAAAGGCGGAAAGGCACAAAGTGTGGTAGCGCACATCTGAGGTATGGAAAACAAGGTTGAATGTTTTACCTCCCGGTTTGCATCTTAGATACAGATGGAAAAGAGTCCAAGTCAAAGTCTTTTATGTATCAAATGCACTTCCAAAGGGTATAGAATGGGTTATATGAACAATATGGGTAGAAATTTTGAATATTATAAATATAAGTGTATCAATGGTACATAAAAATAATCTAATGTACATAGAAAGACGTCAGAGCATTTGAAATTTTCTGAACAATGAAATTCTTGTGACATGGCACACGACATAACAATGTAAACTAGCAGCAATTCCAAAGAGTATAGAATGGGTTACATGAACAATA
>JACXGI010006489.1:0-41800 GCA_016801175.1 Esox masquinongy
AACTGGATGAGAGAGAGAGAGGTGTGAAAAAAGTGGTAGGCCAGATATTTGGTCTTAAGGCATAAAAAAATAGATGTGATTGTGAAATGTATATACATACCTAATGCATTAGGGCATTAGGCTTTTCTAAACCCTTCTAGCGGAATAAGAATTAAGAGAGAGAAAGAGAAAGGAAGGAAAATGGGTGTTAAAATAAACATTTTGAGGAACACCTCGTGATTTCACAGGAAGGAGGGACAGAATGTGTGCGGTGAGTTGTGATTCTATAGTGTTGTCACAAAATATGCACTTATTTACACCCACACATGGGTTTAAAGGGATTGAACTGGTGTCAGGACTGGATGCTGTGAAGTTCTTCCAGTTCTGCTTGCACCAACCTGATTGCTTCTTAATCCATCAGGGAGAGTGAAAGAATTCACACATTGAGAGAAGGTAGAGAATCAGAACATAGCCAATGTGTGTAGGAGACAGAGATTATGTGAGTGTGTGTGTGTGTGTGTGTGTGTGTGTGTGTGTGTGTGTGTGTGTGTGTGCGAGTTCTATAAATCTCAGGAGAGAGAGTTATAGATGTGAACTGATTGATATTTTTGGTAGTTTGAGTGTACTGGAACATGCAGATTGGCAGGAGGTGTAATTGTAAGTCACACTCCATTAGACGCAGGTAATAATGGAAACGGCTTGTTAGCCAATTCAAACCATCCTAATCCACCACAACTGTTGATTAGTTACGGAATCCAAGTACTGTGGAAGGAATTCCTGGAGTACAGGCGTGAAAGCCAGAGAGGAGAGTGGAAGATGGTGTGAGGGGTGGTTGTGTAGATGAGAGAGAGAAGTGAAAGATCGGAAACACCGGGAAGGGATTCCAGTGTTTATTGTGATGAACATACTGACAGATTAGACACAGTCAGACATTAACACTGACGGTGAGAGGGAGGGGCTATGGATACACGGGGAGTGAGAGGTTTGGAATACCTTACAAGTATGGTACATGCATATTTGTTACCAAAACAAATGGGGGGCCTTAGAGGGAGAGAGAGCGTGTGGTGGAGACCAGAGAGAGAGAGTATGTGGTAGAGACCAGAGAGAGAGAGAGGGAGTAGAGGGATAGAACGAAGAACCGAGGAGAAAGACTCAAAGGGGGGGTCCTAGTTAGAGATTGGCTCAGTGAGTAGCGAAGTCCCTGAGGGACAGGAAGGAAGATACATCTCAGCGTCTGCTATAAAAACCACCAGCACATGGACCTGCAGAGACAAAGCAGCAAAACTAGACTGTTGTGCTTCCATGTAGATCTGTTCAGAGTTAATGAGCAGATCACCAGTGAGACACCAGAGAAAATATAGAAATAACTGCAAAACCACGCACACGATTGGAAGGGGGTAAAGTCCATTCAGATGCTCACGAGGACCCCGCTGATCAGGTGAACACGGACAGAGCGACAATTCAACAGAACTCCATAATGACAGTGAGTGAAACCATATTTACGATTCAGCAATTGTCCTTTTTTCAAATTGTGTGCAGAGTGCCATGCATGTCAAATGTTTTCCATAATTTCAGAGTTTGATGACATTACAGAATAGGTCCTAGAGCCATGTAGACGAATATGTGATTTGAAACACATAGACTATGATTGTGCGTTATAGTCCGATCAGTATAAAAACGGTGTTTTCGTTAGATGGATTTTTATTTTTTTTGGGGGGGGGGGTATAGAAATTGCCTTATGTGTATTGGCCAGTAGATACAGTACACTGAACCGCTACTTCAAATGACTATAAATCTGTCTGGTTAAGTGACTTGGTGATATGGCCATTCAGTAGTTGTCTTTATATGGGGGCTTTCGATTGGGGCTGTCAGTGGTTGCCAGCGGCAGCGGTCCAGATAGAAACACATTGCAGAGAGGCTTTTCAGTTCCCGGATGCCTTCAAGGGTTGAACGTGTCTTTAAAACTGTTAATAGCATTAGTCTTCCAACAGCCAATGAAACCATCATAGAGGACAGTGTTTCATTTACATCTGGCTTTCGTAGACGGGGATCCGATTACAAACGACAAATTAATAAACTAGCGGGTAAGTCGGGGACTAATGTCTCCCAACCACTGCAGCTACCAATTACACAGTTTGCGCTATTCGGGTGGAGACACTGGACACTAAGATCAGGGCAGGGTGGCGGTCAGGCTAGGGGTCAGTTTCATTAGAATTAAAGCAGTGGCTTTGATCAGTCAACTTGTAAGTCCTCAAATCACCTCTTTAATATCAATGAAACTGACCTCAGAAGGAAATAAGGATTCCTTGACCCAGTTTGTATATTCTATTGATTATCTCTACACAGCAGCTGTAATGGTCCTCTGCAGACTGGTTACAACCAGCTGTCACATTCCTGGCTTCACACCGTGTGTGGTGTTGTTTATCCACAAGACACAAGCAGTACAGACAGGCCAGTGATATAATTCTCCAATCGCGCAAAGCCAATTTACACACAGACTAATCAAGTGTTTCATAGGAACTGCTGTAGCCCTTTTTTAAAGGCAGCCGGTTAAAATGTTTCATGTCTGTTTTACACTTGTTCTTCAGAGATTTTGTTTTTCCTTTGTTTTTCTCTGAAATAATACAGGTACAAATGTCTAACATGTTCAAGTGCTTAGTTAATTAAACCTGCAATAATTACACCAAAGAAAATATAAATAAAAAAACATCCCAGTATCACTGAAATCTTAGAAAATACTTTAATATTTGTACTTTCAGAACATTCTCGTTACCTGAAGTCAATACAGAAAAAAAGTTATCCTTATGAAATTTTGCTCGAACACCATGGCCAGCTCAGTTTTCCAGTCGTGTACCGTAATTCCCTGTTTATAACCTCCACCGTGCATAAACCAGACCATTCCTTTTATGGCTTTGTGTGTATACAAACCCGAGTATTAACCACACCCATATATAAACCACATTTGTCCAGAGAATTATGACTTGTACATGCATTGTACATTATTATTAAACATCTGTCATGCGGCGCTACCCAAATTAATTTGTTGAAGAATAAAATATGTTTTTGAAAACCCTGTAAAGCCACTTGCATCATATTTGCTACATGAGTTTCTGAGATTTCTATGTCTTCAAGCAATCATCTGTGAAAAAGTTTCACCGTGGAAACCGTTTTAAAAATGTCAACTCGTGTATTAGCCGCACCCATGTATGCTGTGGTTGAGAATGTTATAAATGGGAAATTACAGTAATTTAACCAAGAGCAATTAAATCATAGTCCAATTCGGGGCATCTATGATGCTCTATTATATAGCAAATGTATGTGTAAGGTCAAATTTATAAATATACTGTGGGATTATTATGGCTTTATCCATTGTTACGGAAACAGTCTTTACACCTGGCAGTCATTAGTTATGGTGTCATGGGGATCTAATTTGACCGCGGTCAGCAGATGCATATGGAGGGTAACACTGATGAATGGTGACAGAGAAAGAGTGTACTGTTGGACGTTACACAACGTGCCAATCTGACACTCACGATAGCATCTGAGGTCCCTGAATGTATCCACCCAAGTATGTGAAATGATAAATGAATTAATCAAATTGAACTTACATTGCATTTGTCATGCAGTGAATAGATCTGCTTGATGACCATTTACAGAGTGCTTTTTGGTTAAGCACTGTGCAGCTCAGTAGCCTCCAAGCGTAGTAAATTTGTACTGTTGTAACCTGACATTGGCAATGATATGTCAACTCCTTAAAGAAACTCAAACTATCAGCCTACGACTAAAAAGTCTTTTACTTTTTCAAATAATCCGATTTCGATGATCAGAAATAATTTCCCAGACACAACATTCAGCTGGGTCAGTGAAAATACATTGAATCTTCTCAACTTCAGTTTAACGTTACGTCGAATGATTGGTTAAAAAACTTGTTTAGTCAGATGGACCGCATGTCTTTGTTCTCCTCAGGCTGCTGCTCAGGAGCTAGAAGAGCTGTGCTACCTCTCATCCCAGTCCTTGTCCACTCTGAAGACCTCTGACCACTTCCAGATGGTCAAGCTACTAGGAGAGGGCTCCTATGGCAAGGTCATGCTGGCCGTCCACAAGAAAAGAGGTAAGGAAAGTAGCAGAGGTCACCGTCGTGGTCCCTGACCCTGGTCTTGGAGTGCTGAGGTGGGCTGGCGTCAGTTTCCATTACACACTTATAAGGACTTGTTCTAGTGAAACGTGTGTCTGAGGAGGCTAGGGTTACGGTCAGAAGGGACTACATGCATACAGTGTCTGGCTCTTTTTCCCATCTCAGGGCAGAGTTGTGTTTATACGGTGATGCCCTTAGCGTTTAGCGTCAGTGCTGCTGTTGTATGGCTCTACATTGAACAGGATTGCTGTGGGTATCCTCAGGCGAAACACCGGCGAACAGGGGGCTCATTTAAACATTCCCCGGGGGGTTTAGCGGACTCTGACACATTGTTGATCACATTGTTGTCCGAATGATTGTTATTTTGTTTTGGAGCAGTATTTCATTAGATTTAAAACAGGGGTCTTTCCTCTCCTCCTTTCCTTCAGGCACTCCGATGGCTCTGAAGTTCTTCCCCCGTCAGTCCACCTGCCTTTTCTCTTTCCTGCGGGAATACAACCTCTCCCTGTCCTTCTGCACCCACCCCTCTCTCACCCGGGCCCTGGGGATCTTCTACTCCACACCCTCTCACTTTGTTTTTGCCCAGCAGGCTGGTCTCTATGGAGATCTGTACAGCGTCATAGTGTCAGAGGTCAGTTTGATAAAACCTACTACAAAGCCCTAAAGCAAAGTGAATAGCACTCCAGAGTGAGTATGATTCCTCTGTCTGCACCCCCCCCCCACCTCTACTCCCAATACTCCCCGTGTCCCAGTACCCTGTTCACTCAATGAGAACTATAACACATGATAAAGACTTCAGTGGACTCCGTCCAGTGACCCCCACCCTGCCCCCCATCATGTATCTCTGCCAGTAAGCCATTCGCTCTATGATAGGGGCTGGCTGCCCAAACTAACTTCAGTATCTGTGGATGATAGGAAGAGCACTTGATAGAGGGGTGTTTCCCATTGTGACGCACATCACATTTTAGTGTGGGATCCATCTAGTAAGCCAGGCCTACGGTAGGAGCAGCCCATGTCAAGCAGTGACCTAAAAGGGAATCAAGCCGTCATTGGTGTCGTTTGATGTCTTTTCTCCAGGTTGGTGTGGATGAGGACCGCGTTCAGAGGGTGATGTCTCAGCTCAGCGGGGCCGTCTCTCACCTGCACTCCTTGGGCTTTGTGCACCGCGACATCAAGCCAGAGAACATCTTCCTATGTGACAGCGACTGCCGCTGGGTCAAACTGGGTGACTTCGGCTTGGCCCGGCCCATCGGCTCAACCGTCCGCGGCGTCTGGTACGACTCGCCCTTCTGCACACCCGAGGTGGAGCCGGCCAAAGAGTCAGAGAAAGTGAGAGAGCAGAGAATGGAAGACGGAGAGGAGGAGGAGGACTTCTGGATTACGGTTGAGACCACTATAGACAGCTGGGCCCTAGGCGTTCTGGTTTACTGCCTGCTGACGGGATGCTTTCCCTGGGAGGAAACCACCCACGATGACCCTGCCTACCGGAGGTACAAGAAATGGTATGACTGCGAGACGGACAGGGAGGAGAGAAGAGAGACCCTGAGAAGAGAGGAGGATATTTGGGGCAAAGGTGAAATGGAAAATAGAAGTAGCCTATACCTGGAGGAGAAAAATATGAACACTGTGGCATCACAGTTTAAAGGATTCAGCCCACTGGTGATGTCTCTGTTTAGGCAGCTGCTCAACCCACAGCCCAGCCTTCGAGGGGGCCCGGATGAGATTCTCAGCTACCTGGGGGGGCCCTGGCTGATGGAGACAGAAAGGGCGGAGAAGAGGAAAGCAGAGGAGGCAGAGATGGAGGCCAGGAAGATAAGAGAGGCAGGGGCAGTGGAGGAAGGGAGGGAGAGGGAGGGAAGAGGGGAGAGATAAATTGAGGAAGAGAGGATAAGACAGGGAAGATAAATGATGTTTCATACTGTGCTTAACAGGTCTAACAATTTGTACATTTTCAAAGAGAATATAAGCTTTAAGATGGTTGATATTATGAAAATATTGCTGAAATTTCTTACTCTATTGATGGAATTGAGACCACTGTACTTTGATACTGCTGTTTGTTTCACCTTGTAAATAGCACCACTTTATTTGTACTTACTGTATAAAGTGTAATGCGACTTAATAATGTATGTATGCATGAGTGTGAATGTGCCGTGCCTACCTGTGTGTACCTGTGTGTGTGTGTGCGCGTGTGTGCGTGCGTGTGTGTGTGCACGCTTGTGTATGTGCATGTGCATGAACCTGATTGTGAGTGTGCTTGTGTGGGGTAAGGAACCTCCTAATAGAATACATGTGCTAGCAGGCCCGCCGATAGGAGGGGACAAACGGGTCTGTTGTCCTGGGCCCAGGGTAGGGGGGGGGCCCAGAACTGACATTGGGTTGACATTAAATGGCCCATCTAAGATTACCTCGTCCCGGGCCCAGGCAAGACTGTCAGCTGGCCTGTGTACTAGTGTGCCTTCAACACGTTCCTATTTGAATTACGTCACTCTGTTATGACAATTTTTGTTGTAAAAATGTTGGAATAAACCAGTTTATATTTTTGACTTTTATATGTGCTTGTATATCTAATTATAGTTTTTATGTATAGTACTCTTCAATGCACATACACAAAACAGGTGACTGTGTCAAATAGAGAAGATACATCAACACAACACTTCTGTTAGTAGGCGCCAATGTTACTCAATCAGTTATATCTCAACACATTGCCACGAAAAACACATGAAACACTGTACACACATGAAACATAGTATATGTATTAGGAGAGTTACAGGAGATTTGTGTCTTCATGTTAGATTGTTCCTTAGCCTGAAAGACATCTAAGGACACTGTAATCCATGATTTAGGTTTCTTTAGACACCCATGAGAATTAGGGAGTGTGAGCAGGTTAATAAAACAACACAGAAATCTACTCCATATTTAGTTTGATGTTACTGTACTTACAATGGCTCTCAAAACTATTCACCACTCCTGGATTTTTATCAGGTTACAACATGAAATGAAAATGGATTTTATTTAGGTTTTTTGCCACTGATCAACACAAAAAAGTCTATGCTGTCATAGTGAAAGGTAATATCTACAAGTTGTTTAAAATGAATTACAAATCCAAAACAGAAAATATTTGATTGCATTCACCCCCTTCAATCAATATTTTGTAGAGGCACCTTTGGCAGCAATAACAGCCATGAGTCTCTAACAGATTTTGCACATCTGTAAACAACAATATTTGCCTATTGTTGTTTGTAACATTGCACAAGTGCTGTCAATTTGGACCTATGGTGAAAGGCCATTTTCAACTCTTTCCATATACTAACCTGGATGGTCTGGGCTTTGACTGGCCCACTCCATTTACCTTTTTGTTTTTAAGGATTAGAGTTTCTCTTGACCTGCAGGCTACTTTCAGTGTGAGGACAGATTTAAACTTAAAGTTGAGAAAGCATTTAACATCCAACATTTAACATCATATGCTGAAGTCTTTAAGACCTCAGCACATTATGGAACCAGAACTGGAACTAAAGATGTGGACTGAATCCACCGCCCCCATGCTAACAGATACTCACACCCACACACACATGGCTACCAGTAGGAATAAATAATACACAACATCTGTTCCAAGAACAGTATTTAATCTCCTGCTGGCCCTGCACTCTTGACTCTTACTGGGAATGAAGTGCGTCTCAGGGTGTTCCCTTAGAAGCAGGTCAACCTCACCATACTGCTGAAGTGGAAGCAGCAACTGACTTTTATTCTTAACTCAAGTATGAGGTTTTTACAGACTGCTTCAGTGGCATGCTGCCTATCAAAGCATTAGGGGCCGCGTGTGATTTAAAAAATATATATATATATATATTTATATTCTTATATTGTTATATTATTGGTTATCTTACAAATTCTCAAATAAGTGTGGTAAATTTGTTTACATTTTACTCTACACTATTTTCAAAAATACATTGTTTGAAACAAGCTTTTCAGTTACCTTCTACTTAGTCAGCAGCAGCTCTGGGCTTTGGGCCCGACACCATGTGCTCAGATTGCATAGCAATTGCTTCCGTATGGGGAGGGCTGCACCACAAGAAAAAAGGGATTTCATCACATGACTATACCAGCACAGTGTTAATGGACCACTTTGGGATGTTGAAAGGAACAAACAGGTCTCAACGTATTCTTTAACATAATTCTCTACATCAGTTATTGCGTAGATGGTACCAAAGAGCAAGGAATATAGTCACCATTTACTGTTATCGTGGCAGTGCCACAGGGCTGTAATTTGATACTGTAGCTAGTTTGATTCAGATTAAAAGTTGATTTGCATCAAATAAGATGCATCACCAAATTACAGAGGAAATAAGAAAGCAACACATTAAAATCTTGGAAAAATACACTCAGTGCTGGAGAAAGCATGGCTGTGTAGTTGCACACTTCAGGAATAAGCTACTTTGAAAATCTTAGCTAACTACCAGCAAAGCCGTTAGCCAAAGCTAACATAGCATACAGCTAGCCTGGCCTGGAGGAAGATTGTTGAAGAGAATTGTCTACCAAGTTTCCCTGCCTGTAAAGAAAACAAATGATTAGTATACATAGCTTGAAGAGATACATATCTGTTAATTTCAAATGTTACCACCATTTGGTACCGCCCATACTACACAGCCAGAAAATATAACTAAATTGATAGCAAGAAAAACAATAACTAATCAACAAGAGATCTGATTCACACAGCTTGCTTGGAGAAATAAGATTTCTCACCTAATCATAAGTAACCATAAACATATGAAGGTTAATAAAGTTTATCGAACAATCATTGGTCTAACATTATTGCCTAGGTTGCCTTGCTAATTAGAATCACTGTATTATTTCAAGTTGAAATTAAGGAAAAAATTAACACACTTCAAAGAAACGTTTTTCTTTCTTTTCACATTATAGAAAACTGTGTATGTTTTGCACTTTTATTGTAACTGCAAATAATGTTCCATTCTTGTTTGAGGAAATCTACATACGAGCAAGGCCAATCGCTAAAGGCTGAGCGCTAATGGTGGGTGGTCAACCAAACACTGCATAAGCATAGCATGAGGTTAGTTAGCAATCATAGGTAAGATGAACGCGAAGCGATTGCAAGGCATATAATCCCTGCGGTGTGTATGAGTGGGTAGGCTGCTTAGTAGTTGCGTAGATCACTTAGCAGCTCAGGCAGCTTGAGTTCGGAATTGGTCATCTTTGGTTCTTTGCAAAAATCTTTTTAGGGAAAAATTATACATCCCATGCTTCGATAATTTGTTCACTTGTATTTTATGGAGCGTAGTATAATTATGGTATCAACAACTGGCACAGACATATGAAAGAGGGTTAACACTGTTAAGGTTGATAATTGTAATTAGTATTTATTTAGCCATTCTGTAACGATTGATCAAACAAGTTGCATGTTTTGATACTGGTAGTTGATGTGTTTTTTGCATAAAAATTCTTATCAATCAGGAGAAAAGACAATCCTACAGCGTAAGTGTACACGAGGTATGCATGTCTGCGTGTGCTGAGGGAGGCCCCATAACCCCAGCTAAGGGCCACTCCAGATGGCTTTATAAATAGACCCCAGGCCCATCTATTTACACACTCCTCAAATCATCACCTCCAGGAGCTATCTCCGCTACCCTGCCCCCCCCCCCTTTCTATCTCCTTCCCTCTCTCCCTGGCTCCCTCTCCACCACTCTACCGCTTCAAAGCTCAGTCTGGCCAAACAGTTTGACCTTCTTCTATCAGTTCTCTCTTCTTCCCTCCCTTTCACACTCCAAAATTCCCACGGCAGCCGGCCACAGTGTTTCAAAGTTTCAGATTGATTGCTCACATTCATGTTACAGCACAAGCTGTTTTCACATGTAACTAAATGTTTCTGGCTCCTAAAATAATGCATTTGTAAAGTAACTCTAATATCAGCGACTGAGAGAAACGTAAATGCAAAACAGTTTTTCTTGATTGATTTGAGAATTGAAATGAAACTGGGGTTCAGTTGATCTCAACTGTATCATGTCAAACTAAATGTCAGTTCTTCAGAACAGCCAACACACATTTCCTAAAAATGTATTCAATTTTCAATATAAACACACATCTTGAAACTCAGACAGTATTGGCCAAACTCTAGACTTTTCACACAAAGTTTAACACTATACTTAAAACTATATTATCGTGCATATAAATGGAACTTTACCCTAGGAAACGTCAAACAAAAACATCAAATACAATGACACTACTTACTGCACACTGTACACTGGTGAGAGGAATTGAAAAACAATTCTAAAGATCTATTACTGAATCAATAATCTGAATTTGTTCCAAAATTCCCTCTTAGAATCTCTTTTTTTTCTGTGCAGATCAGTCATTAATGTCAACTAAGTCAATGGTGAATACTGTCATTAATAGCATAATTTCTGCACCACCTCTTTTTTCCCTTTTTTTCTTTTTCTAATTCATAATTTCACACTCATTCACGCAAAAAAAATTACACAAACTACAGACAGACAAACACAATACTATGTAAGTGGTGCGTCGTCCCTTGCTTTTATATCCGGGAGATGTGAGGGCCCAAGCTCCAGGAAAACCACAAAAGCTCTTTGAATTTTGCACTTTGTATCTTACTAAATCCAGGTTAAAAACACCTCTTTTCAGGCGCCTATGACTGAGCACTTAAACTGAACCACATTGTTTAGCCTTACTACTTTTATAGCTTCCTATGTTTTTATCCCGTTTTTATTCTATTTCTATTTTCTTATTCTGTTTTATTATTATGATGTTGTTTTTGATGTTTTCATTTGAGTATTTGTTTTTATGCTATTGTATTTTTATATTTTTTCTTTTTCTTTGTTAAAGCACACAGAATTGCTTCTAAGTATGAATTTGCTATATAAACAAACTTGCTTGCTACTTTGGCCAGAGATTTTCATTTACTTCTTACTTTTTGTCAGGTTATATTTTATGACTGTCTCTATATCTTGAAAAATGTGATTGTCTTAAATTATTCTTCTTTTTCTCCAAACTTAATAAGGTTGTTTTCCGACAACCATGTTTTCATAACGGCTAGTTCTTGGGCCTCAGAAATCATGTGCGGTCTACCACTATTAACTGGTATCTCTCAATTGTAGAAAAATTACTTTATAAAAATGTATTTCATAGAATATGAATAGTCATTTTCCTGTACGGTCCTATATGTGGTGATGGGCAGAGATTTAGACTATAGAAAACAGGGTGGTCAGCTCAGTAATAAGATATGTTTGCAGCCATTTTCATTTCAGAAAGCCCTGACAATTGATGCAACAGTGACACGGCTCAGGTTTGGGTGGACTCTTCTTGCACAGCTTCCCTCTTTGTCACCCCATGTACAAGAACAGGGTCAAGTACCATGTCACAAATCCCATTAGAGACCATTGTTGTTCTTCTTCCTCCTCTCATTCTTCCTCTTCCGCTACCTCTCTGATGTTTACATTCATTGTTCCAAAACAGAGGCGAGCATGTGTGTAAGGTGAACGTGTGGGTCTAAGTTAAGAGGGGAGAGTGTGAGTAAAGAGAGACCAGGTGTGTGTGTTCATGGGGAGTGTGCATGGTGAGTATATGTGATGAGCTGATGCCAGAGGTTGTCAGCTGGTGCCATCTGTATCCTAGCACCCCTTCTCTCCCCGACTGGCGTTGGCCAATACACAGCCCCATGGGACTTAAGGTCACACAGTGGCACATGCAAGGATCAAACCTTAATTGTGGTGGACACCTAAGCACAGTGATGTAGTTGCAGGACCACCTTGAATCCCAACAACTTCCTACATTATCTTAATACAACCAGTGTGGTTCTTCCCCTCTCAACCTCATGTCTTCTCTATTCACGCTCCTGCTACGTCATCTTCGTCAGTACCTTTCACCTTATGTATGGTGTCTGTGTTTGGTTGAGTGTTTGTATGGTGTTGTGGCGGTGTCTGTATGGAGCATGTTTGTGGTTGAGTGTGTGTAAGGTGTGTTTGGTTAAGTGTTTGTATGGTGTGTGTATGGCTGAGTGTCTGTATGGTGTGTGTGTGTGTGTGTGTGTGTGTGTGGGATACCAGCGGCTATTTAACTGTCCTCTTTCTATCCTGGCATCCCTCATCTCTCCTCTTACATTTCCCCCTGTTTTGTACATATTACCTTACCCTTCTCAATCTATCTCTCTTCTTTTACTTCTCTCTCCATCTCTATTTCTCAATGTCTCTCTCTCTCCTTTTTTACTCTCTCTCTCCATCCATTTTCTCTGTCATCACCTCCTCTCTCTTGCCTTCCTTTCACCTCAGGTCAGTTTTTAGAGAGGCCAGAAGAGTCAATGTGATTCTGTACGTGACTTGTGGACATACTCAACGGTATGTGTGCATGTGAATTTTCACTTAACACTCCTGACTTCTGAAATGGTTTTGCTTGATCCCCCTCTGTTCTGGTTGCTCAGGGGCCACTATTTCCAGGAAGCCGAGGGACAGGGCTCATATGACAGAGCTGTGGGGGAGTTCAAACAGGACCACAGACTGACAAATGGAAACGTCTGTGACCGCGGGACAAAGATCCTGATCAAAGCATGAATCCGTGTTTGTTTGCGCGTAAGGTTGGTGGGTTTCATTAAGTCAGTGATACTGTGACTGTCAGTGATACTGTGACTGTCAGTGATACTGTGAGGAAGACGTCAGTATCAGAGTCTGGATGTCAGTGAATTCATTCTAATTAGAGGGAGCTCTGAGGTTTACATGCCACCTGCTGTAGGTCATCTAGCTGGGGCGGCACGTGCACAGACAGACCCCAGGGGGCGTGGTCCCCTGCCCTTTTCCCCTCAGACTCAACAAGTGCCCTTTCTACAGATGGCCATGCGTCCAACGTCCGTTCCGTTGGCGGCATATATCCAAGGAGCCCTTTTTTGTCATTTTGAACACTGTGTAGGCCTCAAGGTGTAGAGGAACTATACTACTCTACTGAACACGGTGTATGCCTCAAGGTGTAGAGGAACTATACTACTCTACTGAACACGGTGTAGGCCTCAAGGTGTAGAGGAACTATACTACTCTACTGAACGTGGTGTAGGCCTCAAGGTGTAGAGGAACTATACTACTCTACAGAACACGGTGTAGGCCTCAAGGTGTAGAGGAACTGTACTACTCTACAGAACACGGTGTAGGCCTCAAGGTGTAGAGGAACTATACTACTCTATTGAACACGGTGTAGGCCTCAAGGTGTAGAGGAACTATACTACTCTACAGAACACGGTGTAGAACTCAAGGTGTAGAGGAACTAAGACACAGAGTGGGAGGAACAGAGGAGGGCTGCTGGGTTAAGAGAGGGTTGTGTTTAGAGAATGTACACCAGGCAGAAATAGGCAACCTTGCAGGGGGAGGGGAACAAATGCCTTCAACTGATTAACAAGTCTGGAGGTTATCCAGTGTTTATAACCTGGCATCGCTACCTCCTGACACAGCATCTTCCAGGTTTGCCCCTTCGTCTCTGGCCCGATCTCTGTCTCAGTCCCTGTCTCAGTCCCTGTCCTTGTCCCCCTCTCTTTCTCTGTCCCTGTCCCTGTCTCTGGCCCTGTCTCTGTGTCTATCCCTGTTTCTGTCTCTGTCCCTCTCCCTGTCCCTGTCCATATCTCAATCTCTGTCCCTCTCTCTGTCCCTGTCTCATGTCTCTGTCCCCATCTTTGTCCTTGTCTCTGTCCCCATCTTTGTTGTTGTCTCTGTCCCTGTCTCTTTCTGTCCCTGTCTCTGTCCCTATCTTTGTCCTTATCTCTGTCCCTATATGTAGAGTATTTTGTACACACTTTTCTTTGTTGATATGGTGGCGGTGGTGCTGGCAGCAAGACTGAGAGTTTGGTACGTCTATTACCAACTGATGGAAAACCTGAGGCCATTCACCAGTGCATGAAACCTTCAGGTGGTGTTGTTCTAAGTCATTGAGGGAGATCTGGAGTTATGTTTTTATACATGTTTTTTAAGCAATTTATGCTTTATTGGATAGAGAAAGAGAGAAAAGATATAGGACAGAGTTTTTACTAAGAGAGCAGTAAGCTGGCCTTGCTGCAGCTGTATATATGCACCAGAGACAGCAGCTTAGACCTCTGAACTACCATGGGCCCCCAGAGCACCAGAGACAGCAGCTCAGACCTCTGAACTACCATGTGCCACCAGAGCACCAGAGACAGAAGTTTAGACCTCTGGACTACCATGGGCCCCCAGAGCACCAGGGACAGCAGCTTAGACCTCTGAACTACCATGGACCCCCAGAGCACCAGAGACAGCAGCTTAAATTAGTGTCTTAAATTAGTAGGATTTAAAATTCTGTCTCTGTGTTTGTCTCTCTGTCCCTCCTTCGAAAGTTGTCTAAAGATTAATTCTATGCTCACAATCTTAATTTGGGTCTTAATTTGAACATCTACTATGTGAAACCCTGGCCACGATTTGTCCCAAGGATATTTTTATTTTAGTTCATAAACAGTCTGTCTGGATCAGCCTAGATTTGACTTAGAAAGAGTTGCCCAATAGTTGTCTTTTCAACAACCAAGAAATACTGTTTTTACGAAATCTGGACATCCCTTGAGCATCAGGCAAAGTCGTAATTTCAACATCTGTACAACCTAAATTGGTGACAGGGCCTCTTTTTCAGGCTTTTTATTTCTCAAAATGTTCTCCCCCTTGTCTCTTTGTCTTTTTGTTGTTTCTTTTGCTCTTTCTCAGGGTAAAAACAGAGTGTTCAGAGTGGCAGATAGTGTTCCCTGATTGCCCGTCCTCATGCTGTCTAGATCACTCAAACTGTCATCAGCCATGCCTGTCGACCTTGTTAGGCAGACTCTCCTCTCCAGCTCCCCCCAGTGCCGCCTTTACCCCAGAAACTACTGTATGTAGCCCTGATGAGACAGGGGGAATATAGGTGTCCACCTAATGAATTGATTAGTAGAGAGAAAGAAAAACAGATAGAGAAAGAGTGACAGACGCAGAGAGAGAGAGAGAGAGAGAGAGAGTTATAAAGAAAGGGGTTTTCTTGTCAGTGACTCTCGAAGAATGTCATAATATTTGTTGAAGTCAAGTTCATGGAAGCCAGCTGCTTCTCGGGTTTCCCCTATACAGCTATTATTGGTCCCAATGGAAACCCTCTTATCAACACAAAGAGTGGATCAAACACAGAGTCATGAATTATGTTCTTGATATTCCTTCCATCTTGGTTCCAATGTCTTTTCCTGCAACGACTGAATTGTCTCCTCTAGTTTCTTAATCCTGCATGTTGCTTAGCACGCTGGTGCACATTTCTGTTTCAGCCCAACATCTGAATCAGCTACCCAGCATGAAGACCTTTAACTAATCAACCCCACATTATTAATGCAACCAGGTGTCTGTTGGAGCTGGCAAGGACCAAATATTTGCCCCCGTGGGCTCCCCAGTTCCAGGATTAAGAGCCCCTATAAATACGGATGCCCCTGGGGAAGGATGTGTGGCCTTTATCTATGAACCTGGACTGGGAAACAAGCCATGCAGGTTTTTACTCCAGATCAGTTCAACCGTTTCTCTGCAATCACCCCACGCAGGGCTCGAACGAACAATCCTCTGAACACAATGACCACTGTCACCCACTAAGGATTGTTACCATCGCCCCACATAAGAGGAGGCCCTTATGGAGTAAAGAAAACAAGTATGTCAAGGTCTTCGAGCAGGTAACGTAACCGATTTAAATGCTATCAGCGCTGATTGCGTCGCTAACTCACTAGCCATTTCACACCCATTACCCCAACACTAAGATATTTAATTTAACTAATTAACTAATCTTTGTTTTCTAGATTTAGATCTGGATTTCAATTACCTGGCCTACAGAAAGTGCTGGGCTGGTACCATATCCTGCACACAACCCTTCTCAAGCAAGATTGGCCACTTCTGACATGTAGACCACACTTATCAAGCACATTGCCCCCCCTAGTGAGAAAAGGGCAGTACTGCAAAGGCAACGTCTGCCAGACCTGCCAAGTTATTCTGTCATACTCCCCCAGACGGTCTGAAGCATATTTGGCTCAGCGTTCATGTTCATATTTATTCTACTGTATTCAACCAATCATTGTTTATAGATAATTATTGTGTTTCCTTCAGTTATTTGTATGTGTAACAGGTCGTTCTCCTTGTCTAGTATAGTTGCTAGAGACTAGTTACTTATACAGTTATTGTGAAATCAACAGAGTACTGTGTTTGTAATGTATTTGTGTTGTTTGCTTGTATAAGAAACCCACTTTGCAGTATTACATTGCGCAATGTTGCAAATCTTCCCAAATCTCTACCAGATTCGAGGAGAGAAACTTGAGAGAGCAGGAGAATTATGATGAGAGGGAGGACAAGGGGTGGAGGAGGATAAGGAGGAGGGCATGGAGGAGGAGAGGGAGACGGAATGAGGGTAAAGGAGTGAGGACAAAAGAAAGAACAAGTTCTGGGAGACTGGAAAAGTTGTGAGTATGCATACATTGGGTTCTTTTTTTAATTTTTAGGATTGTAAAGACAGTAGTAGTTCAGTACTGTATATATGTTTACTGTATAGGACATGAGATAATATACAAGAGATGCACAGAGAAACTGAATTCAAGTAACTGTAACTTTACATGATTTCATTGTTATGGAATATTCTTAGAGAACTCTTCTAAATGAACCTTCAGAACAAATGTATTGATGCAAACTGCTAGCATTCAAAAGGGTATAAAGGAGAGAAAACAGGTTAAATCAATTTGAGCGTATTCAGGGCCTGGGCAAAAAACGGTTGGGAAGAAATGGGGTGTTAAGCACACAATGTAACAAAGTAACACTGGCCTGCTTGCAATGTCAGTTTGGATGCTTAAAAACAGTAAGAACAAGGTATATGAAAAGAGAGATGGAAAAGTGTGTGAGGAAGGTGGGGTGGACTGGTGCTTAGAATGGGCAGAGAAAAACACATTCTTTTATGAGAACTCATGTCTTGGACTCCCAACTCACACTGACACATCACAAGAGGAATGATGCAGAGGAAATGTGTGTGTGTGTGTGTGTATGTGTGTGTGAAAGAGAGAAAGAGACCGGGAGGGATAAAGGGGTAGAGAGAGGAATGCAAAGAGAGATAATGAGAGAGATAGAGAATTGTGAGGAAGAGAGAAAATGAGAGAGAGAAAGGAGAGAGGAGGGATGGAGAGAGAGACTGTGAGAATGAAAGAGAGGGGGCAAGAGTAATGGGGGAGTGAGCATGCATTACTTCCAGAGAAAAAAAACATAGAAACCTGATACAGTAACCTGGTACAGTAACTCGATAGAAACAGCTTCATTAAAACTGAGACTATCAGCACTTATGTCTGTCAAATGACTGTCAGCCTACAGCACTTATGTTTGTCAAATGACTATCAGCCTACTGCACTTATGTCTGTCAAATGACTATAGACCTACAGCACTTATGTCTGTCAAATGACTAGCGGCTTATCAGCCTACAGCACTTATGTCTGTCAAATGACTATCAGCCTACAGCACTTATGTCTGTCAAATGACTGTCAGCCTACAGCACTTATGTCTGTCAAATGACTATCGGCCTACAGCACTTATGTCTGTCAAATGACTATCAGCCTTCAGCACTTATGTCTGTCAAATGACTATCAGCCTACAGCACTTATGACTGTCAAATGACTATCGGCCCACAGCGCTTATGTCTGTCAAATGACTATCGGCTTACAGCATTTATATATCTGTCAAATGTCCCTGCATTTTAGCAGAACTCTTTTCCACACTCTACTACAACAGGGTAGAGGAGATTGAAAAGGGGCCAGGGAGCAGAAAGGACATGGAGGAAATATACTGTCAGAATAAAAAGAGTTCCTCTGTGTGAATTTAAACATATAAACTATTTCCTCTTTGGGCTTTTTTGGTCGGGTTTCCTTCAGCTCGTAAACATCCAGCTCTTACAAGTTGGAGGTATGGGCAGTCTTCCAATCGCCCTGCTCCTCTGCGGTTTCCACGGTAACCTCTGACAAACACAATACACAAATCATCACCTTTAATTACGTTTGAATCTGTCTGTTTGTTTTTGCGCGGCTAACCACTGCCCTCATATGGTTTTCTGTCCCACAGCCCTCACAGCTGTAATCCAAAACCCAGCGGCCGGTAATACTGCCACCTCTTCAACGGTCACACGTTATTTCAAGAGGCATTCATTAAGTTGCATGACGTCTATATCTGAGTCACGGCTGGGGGTCACGGTAGAGGTCATTCCTATGCTGACTGTGGGTTGTCTCCCTGTTGGCAGATGTGGATGAAGATGTGGGACTACCCAGAGGGGACTGGAATGAAGAGGAGGCTCGCGTAGCTGTGTCTGGTGAGGTTATCAGTGGGACAGATAGGCTTCATCACTTGACCATGTAAGACATGGGACATTAGGAGCTCACACACTGAAGTGCATTTCACAGTGTGAGTGATCCAGTCTTATCTAAGCTGTGTGTTTGAATGTGTGTGTTTGTGTGTGTGTTCTCCAGTTTTATCTAAACAGTGTGTGTGTGTGTATGTGTGTGTGCATGTGTGTGCGTGTGTGTGTTATCTAAACTGTGTGTGTGTTTCTTCTCTGCTCTCATCCAGATCCATGCAGGGAGGAGATGTACCCCTGCACCAGGTTGTACTCTGTCCACCAACCCATCAAGAGATGTATCCACTCCCTCTGCCTTTACAGGTAGACAGACTCTAAAGGTTTTAACCTGCAGGAGAACTTCCAGTATATACACTCAGTGTCGGCTGATCACGTTCAGTTACACTTTATCTGGATTGCCGAAATGACCATTTCTAGATGCTCTACACATATTATTTTCATATTATCAACAAACTCTCAAAAAGAAGGTTAAGGTTAGGTTTACAGTAAGTATTAGAGCAAGGCTTAGGGAAGGGTTAAGATTAGGGATAGGATGAGGTTTAAACTTATAGTATGTATTATTACATAGTTAATTGAAAGTTAATGCTTGCTAAGATTAAGGTTAGAGTTAGGGTAAAGTTAAGCATGTACAGATTGACTATCCAAATTAAGTGTCACCCAAAGACCAGAGGTCAAACCATAAACCCTGGTGCAGAGGACCTGATTTTAGAGGCAGTGGTTGCCAAAAATAATGACATTATTATTATTATTGTATTATATTATTATATTTTCATATGCCATAGAGCTGCTTATATCTGTGGTGACCCATGTGTGTGTTGTTACAGCCTTCCTCGTGTCTATGTAATCAACAAGGAGATCTGTGTGAGAACTGTCTGCCAGCAGGAAGAGATCCTGAAGGGTAACACACTGTCCATCTGATTCCACTTCTTTCAACCAGTATCCACTAGGATACTATTATGAAACATCTGACTGCATTAACCACTCACATCCACCTGAGCCCAGACCCAGATTCTCTCTCTCCATCCTAGCTGAACTCTGCAGGGAGAGTTCCGGCTGGCCCAAACGCCTCCAGAGGTCAACCACCAATAAGAAACGGTGTCGCAATCGCCGTGGCAACGCCAAAACCTGGGCCAACAAGGCCTGACGTGTCCAAGATGGCAGTGATGTGAGGAAGCAGGAGGAAGGACACACTTGGAGACAGAACACTGGGTTGTCTCCATAAAAACACCCCATAAATCCACTGCTCAACACCTGGTGCTAGTCTGTGCCTAATGTGTGCACACACCCACACACACACCCATACACACCCACCCACACACACACACACACACACCATTTAAGAAGAGCCTGAGTCATATTTCTCAGTTCTTCTATTAGCCTCCTGTTCTATTCTAATTGTCTGTGAATATCATGGGGAGAAAAACAGACAGATGATGATTGTGTGTTATTTGACATGGATCATGTTTCCGTGGTTACGACCGGCCGTTATGGGCTGTGTAATACAGTTCAGATGTAAGGCTGTGGAGTTCCTATAGTCAGTCTCAGTACCAAGTACTCACTGTCATCACTCGTACCTTAATGGAAAGCATTATATTACAAGTACACTATTATTAACCAATAAAACAGAATTATGAATGGTTTACTATTCTGATTGTAGTCTAGGTTTTGTTTTGTGCAGATATTTTCTAGGTTTCTAAAACAGGAATGTCCATTGTGATGTGTAATTAGTTGAACTCTTTATCTTTTTATTTTCATTACATATACATACACATTTTTTGTAATGACAAGAAACATCAGGAAGAAATGCATACTGGTTGTGTATTACACAGACGTAAATGAACATGAATAGGATTTACACGGACGCAAACCAGTTCATACCAGTTCTCCCATTAGCTGTGTGCTCATATACAAAGTCACCACATTGATTAAGATGTCATTACACATATCTGCGTGTAACAGTTTATCTTTTAGTATACATGTGTGTGTTGGGAGCGAAAGACACCCATTGATAATAACAAAGCCACAATGGCTTACTGTAATATTGCACTACATCGTCCTGTACTGCATTTTCACACCATCTCTCATCTTCACACAATAACAAGAATAGTAATGTAAAACACTGCATCTCACGCGGACTGGAATCGTCTCGCTGCTTAGTCAGAGTTAACAGCTACAGGGTTCAAAGTGCAGAACACAGACAGACGTACAGACTGACTAACAGAACGTACAATGAACTATTCATCCACCAGGGCAAAGGTTATGACAATGAGTCTTTACCCAGAAACCCCTTTCCCGTTGATTACATCACAGGGATTAAATGAAGACGTCTGTCTATCTGTCCACTGGATAAACCCCTTTCATCCCTCCTAAGACTCCACACCCCAAAACACTCCCCTAACACTCTGCCCTGTTCTGATCCGTTCCACCATCTCTGGGTTTATAACCAACTAAAACCAGCCTCCAGTAAAGACAAGCTGACTATCATCGGCAAAGACAAACTGCCTTCCAGAGCTTAGATGTTGCTGAAGCCTGGTAGATTTTACATCCGAATAGGTGTTTCATGTATCAACTAATCACATCATACTTTTTGCTGTAGAAATGTATCAGTCGATGACAGCTGATGACAACACACGCAACCACTGATTGTAGAACGTCCTTGCCTTGGAGCTAGGCCAAACAGACTTTTTATCAGCTTCCATAGCTCCAAAGCTTTCTCAACGATAGTTGCATGTTGACGGACTGAGAAGATGATAATGTTTCCACAGACAAAAAGTTAAGTTGAGTTGAACTTTTCACTGGCCGACAGAAACGCTGGCATTAGAAGAGAGGATACACGCATGCACTAGGAACCAAAATGCATCCCTTCTTCTTTGGTGTCCATTGTCAACTGATCAAGCTGGCAACGCTCTCAGCTGTGAAATGTCCACACGTCCACACCAGCATCTCTGTGAATCTCACCTTTGTCAGACTGTGGTTGTTGGAACACCATACCCCACTAAGGGGCGCTAAACAGCACCACTGACCTGTAAACCTACAGTGTCCACTAAGCTACACAGATGTAGCAGGCCTTAAAGAAATACAAGGAACTAGATCCCCCACATTGTGGTCTTGAAGAGAAGTGAAAACTGTCTAAGTAGTTTCTCTTCTGCACTGTTCAATCAATCCAGTAAATGTGGAGGAGGTGTTAAGATGGTGTGTCACTTATTAACTTCCAAAAGTGGAAATTGCACTTTTTCCATTTCCCCACGAAAAGCGAAACATCTGCTTGCTGATTCCCTGCAGCGGGTCTCAAAGCTAACTATGGCCTTACCTTAGCAATTAGGGAAAAAAGTTAAACTGATCATAGATCAGAGTTAGGATAACTTGATTATTTGTATATTAACATTTATATTATGAATGCATCCAGGCAAGCCTGTAAATCAGTGTTGGACAATAAAAAGGAAATTTGCTACAATACTAGCATAACAACGACTGAAATTACAAACTACTGGCAATATATACATTTACAATAACATAATATGTACATAAATCAATTAATTTATTTTGTATCAAGACTATATTAGTGTTTGACTCAACATCATTCCTTGCTGTACCATCTTTCATTTAGTGAGATTTTCATCTCAGTCTTTTCCCTCTGTAATAAATAGCTAAATACTAGAAAAGCAGAAGGTGTGGGAAAGATTGTAGCACTATGGGGGAGTGAGGAAGAGCGTGGTAAAGAGAAGCCAGGACAACGTAGTGGGGGCGGGGTGTGAGAGAAAGTGGGTGGAGAGAGAGACCACAATGAAGTTGAGGTAATCATATAGTGTGCTCCTCTGGTCAGGGGTTAAAGGTCAGGTGAAAGGGATTGCAGGTGGGCTTCAGAACTGCTGCCAGTCAGTGGAACCATCCTGGTTGGCGGTGGGGGGCACTGACCTGAGTTGGGGAAATAGGAGAAAGTGAAGGGCGGGAATAGAATAAAAGAAGGTAATGTAAAAATGACACAACGGTGAAACAGAGGGATAAGATTATCTGCTCTTACTTTTCGGGGGCAGAGAAATCTCCCCACATGTCTGAGCTGCCTGTCGGGTTGGAGTTGGGCTGCACCACAGAGTTGGAGTTAGTGCTGTCCAGGTCTAACAAACACCCTGAGATAAGAGACAACACACGTCAGATCCTTCAAGTGTTTACTGCTTCTCCTCGCTACTCCGCTAATGTCAATGAGCTTTTTTGTAGTTAGCTAATAAAGAATAATACCAGAGCCCCATTCAACCCTCGTTACTGAGGCATACAGACAGCACACATTTTTGCTTAAACCAAAATAATTCACAGCATGAGATGGTAAATTATAACAAAGTTTAGATTTTAAAAAGCACTTTAAGAAAAAGCAGTCACAGTAGTAACCAAAAGGGGTTGGGTTAACAGATTAACCAGAAGCAGCAATATGAGAACTGGGTTGCATTCAGGAGGATAAAATGTTTTGAACACTTTGAACACTATGACATCAGCTCCTATCCTACATGGTGTATGTCAATCTGCACAATGAGTAAGACTGTGCCTTGCTGTGGCCCAAAACGCTGCTCACCTACCTGTGTTACTTCCTCCAGTGAATGTGTTACAGCCCCCTGAGAACATGTCACTTCCTGCAGAGAAAGTGTCACTTCCTCCTGAGAACGAGTCTCTTCCAGCAGAGAATAAGTCTCCCCCTGAGAACAATCCTGCATTGTCATTGGAGGAGCTAGACACAGGTGGAGGGGCTAACTTGCCACCACCACTGCCAGGGGGAGGAGGGAGTAGCCCAAAGCCACCAGCACTATGGGGGCGAGACCTGTCCCGCTTTCTACCTTGCTGAGTGAGGGTGAAAGAGATGGGAGAGAGGGATGGGAGGGAAGGGAGAGAGAGATGGGATATAGATATGGGAGAGAAGGGAGAGAGAGAGGAACATGTGTTTGATAAATTGTCAAAGTGTAAAAACAGATGATGAGTTGGTATTGTGTCTACATGCATGTGGGTGTGAATGTGTGTGCTGTTAGGGGGAAACTTAATTTAATTTAAGTCTGTTTAGACAGTACCCATTCAATGTATACCATACTTAAAGTAATGAAGAAATAATTACCCCAATGTTGAGTGTGATGGTCTGACCCTCTTTGAAACCAAGGTCTAGTTTTGGGGTGGTGTCTGGAGTCTGAGACTGCTTACTGATCTCAAGTTCCTGTTTAACCCACCTGAGACAAAGAGATAGAGAAAGAGAGAGAAGGGAAGAACAAGTAAGAAAGAGATGGCAAGAGAGAAATAGACAGAAACAGAAAGAGAGCGAAAAAAGCAACAGAAAGAGCAACATAGAGAGAGGGAAGTATAGAGAGTGAAACAGATATAGACTGACTAGTACTCATTCATGTAAGTTAGAAAGTAATGTTCTTGGCATTACTCTGTTTATACAAAAAATTTAATCTTTTCACCCCGTTTTGTGATATCCAACTTGTAATTCAGGCCCCGCTTCATCGCAGCAACTCCCAGCAGAATCGGGACCGTCGAGCTCACATACGACGCTGTTCTGATTCTTCAGTCTGCACCTCAAACAGCTAGTCTCCCCCCAAGCAGGCAGTCTACACCAAAATCCTTACGCGCCAGAAGGAATGCGTTATCCAGACTTCTACCACGACTGAGCTCGCAGGCGCCCCAAGCCGCCATGAAAGAGTTGCTACACCTCAACAAGGCAAGGCAACCATATAACTACGCCCCCAACCAAGTGCTGGTCAACTGCACTTCAATCACACGGACCCCTTGGCTAATCCAAGGGCCAGATTTGAACGCTGGCCTCCCAATGACTAACTGCAAGGCAGTGACATTATCGCAGCGCCATTCAAGGGCTCCCCGAGTATCACCACTTTTGTATGCTTGTGTTGCTGATGTTATGACAGCTGGAAGAACGACGTACTTGAAGTGGTCCTGCAGCGCAACATTGAAGTCAAACGAGTCTCCTCTGTCTCCGAACCCGATGCCGATGAACGCACTGCGACCTGAGACAGAGTGAAACAATAAACCAATGTCACATGCTATTAAATCCCATTTCTACATACACTAAACAAAATTATAAATGCAACACTTTTGTTTTTGCCCCCATTCATCATAAGCTGAACTCAAAGATCTAAGACTTTCTCTATGTACACAGAAGATCTATTTCTCTCAAATATTGTTCACAAGTGTGTCTAAAACAGTGTTAGTGAGCACTTCTCCTTTGCCGAGATAATCCATCCACCTCACAGATGTGGCACATCAAGATGCTGATCAGACAGCATGAGTATTGCACAGGTGTGCCTTAGGCTGGCCACAATAAAAGGCCACTTGAAAATGTGCAGTTCCATCACAAAGCACAATGCCACAGATGTCGCAAGTTTTGAGGGAGCGTGCAATTGGCATTCTGACTGCAGGAATGTCCACACAGAGCTGCTGCCCGTGAATTGAATGCCGTCTCCAAAGGCGTTTCAGAGAATTTGGCAGTACATCCAACCGGCCTCACAACCGCAGACCACGTGTAACCACACCAGCCCAGGACCTCCACATCCAGCATCTTCACCTCCAAGATTGTCTGCGACCAGCCATCCAGACAGCTGCTGCGACAATCGGTTTGCATAACCAAAGAATTTCTGCACAAACTGTCAGGAACCGTCTCAGGGAAGCTCATCTGCATGCTCGTCGTCCTCATCGGGGTCTCGACCTGACTGCAGTTCGTCGTCGTAACCGACTTCAGTGGGCAAATGCTCCCATTCGATGGCGTCTGGCACTTTGGAGAGGTGTTCTCTTCACGGATGAATCCCCGTTTTCACTGTAAAGGGCAGATGGCAGACAGCGTGTATGGCGTCGTGTGGGTGAGCGGTTGGCTGATGTGAACGTTGTGGATCGAGTGGCCCATGGTGGCGGTGGGGTTATGGTATGGGCAGGCGTGTGTTATGGACAACGAACACAGGTGCATTTTATTGATGGCATTTTGAATGCACAGAGATACCGTGACGAGATCCTGAGGCCTATTGTTGTGCCATTCATCCACGACCATCACCTCATGTTGCAGCATGATAATGCACGGCCCCATGTTGCAAGGATCTGTACATTCCTGGAATTCCTGGAAGCTGAAAACATCCCAGTTGTTGCATGGCCAGCATACTCACCGGACATGTCACCCATTGAGCATGTTTGGGATGCTCTGGATCGGCGTATATGACAGCATGTTCCAGGTCCTGCCAATATCCAGCAAGTTCGCACAGCTATTGAAGAGGAGTGTACCAACATTCCACAGGCCACAATCAACAACCTGATCAACTCTATGCGAAGGAGATGTGTTGCACTGCGTGAGGCAAATGGTGGTCACACCAGATACTGACTGGTTTTCGGACCCCCCCAGACCCCCCCAACACAGTGAAACTGCATCTTGATATGCCACACCTGTGAGGTGGATGGATTATCTCGGCAAAGGAGAAGTGCTCACTAACACAGATTTAGACATATTTGTGAACAAAATTTGAGAGAAATAGGCCTTTTGTGTACATAGAGAAAATCTTAGAGTTCAGCTCATGATAAATGGGGGCAAAAACAAAAGTGTTGCGTTTATAATTTTGTTCAGTATACATTGATCTTTGAAAAGAAAAAAGTAGAACTGTGATTAGCGATTGCATGTAACCGAATGGTGCAGAACACTGTATCATAACGCGCAGACCTCGTTATTGGCCTGCTATGCTGACAATGCTGGTAAAGACTCTGGAGTGTGGGACACTTCTGCCCTTTCTAATATGAAACAACCAACAACAATCTCTTGGCAACCGTCTACACACCGCTCTCATCCTGGATCCGAAGAACGAAGTAACGACTGGAGTCACTGACAGTTTCTATGGCGATGCCAGGATACTCATCCACTGGTGCCTGTGCAAACAGCTCCCCTACAGAGAGGGAAGGTCGTTATAACACAGACCGTATAAGTATTTAAGTCCAGTGTCAGAAGGCAACGTGGTTAACGTTGTCTCTTCAGTTCAATAAGAGCATTTGGTACATGCGGAATTCTAACTAGAATTGCAACTGCCCAATGGTGGGCTAGGAACTAGGGTACGTAGTATTTGGCCCCTTACCAGAGATCTTGTCCTCCAATTTGATGAAAGCCACTTTGCCCCGAGCCGTCACTCTCATACGACCTGTCCAATCAGGGGTGTCTAGCTTCCAATCCGCAGCCCTGAGGGAGAAACCGACTGCCAATCAGAGATAAAGGCTCACTGTATTTGTGTGTGTGTGTTTGTGTATGTATGTGTCTGAAAGAGAGAGAGACAGAAATAGAGAGAGAAAGGCTGAGAGGGTGAAATCAGGAGGAGTACAATTTAAAAGTGCCTCATACATTTACGGAGCTGGCATTGCATCACAACCTGGGGTGGAATATTATGTCATCGGTATTACTCACTACACATCACATACAGACTCCGCTCTGTGTATGGTAAGGCCACATTACTGGTGGTCAGCCAATCAGCTCCCAGGAGACAGATACAGTATTGAGTGCTGGCCAGTCAGCAAGCAGATATACTGGATCACATAAAAAACAGCCAATGAACCAGAAGGTAAACATAATATAGTTACACACACCGTCAGCAGTAGACTGTATTCAGAGGTGTAATGGTAAAAAAAAAGTAGATGGTTAAAATCTGATCACCAGTCTCGATAAATGTCATTTGCTTTGTTTTTTTCACAGATTCTGTCACGTTTACCTCCACTACACAAAGGTCAGTATTATAACAATACAACAAGTTACCGTCAACAAGAGATTTACCGAACCCTGATGATAAAGTGACAGGCTACAACAGACATGAAGATTATCCTCTAAAAGAGTAAAAATCTAATCTAATCCTTTGAACATTTAAATACCGTAGTAACCGCTATAGCCTTTCAAAAATATTCGCCCCAAAGCAGAGAGCGGGTCAAAACAAATTCTGTAAAAGGGGGTCACAATAAGCCACCACCACGTTCTCGCTCGATAAGCATGAATCAGTATCACTGGATGATATTGACAGGTAGACTTCAAGAACGACAGGTGTATTATCCCCATCCATCCCATAATGCACAACCTTGACATCTAGCGGTGGAATATTCCTCCCCAATATTCAAGTGGTTTGCCGGGAATGGCACACATTAGAAAAACTATTGCGCACAACAACTGGGTCAGATCGGTTTTACATGGAAGATGCATTGCTTTGATTGAGAGGCGAGTGGCTTGAGCACGGGAAGGTTTGACTGTCGCCGCACCGAAAGAATGATGCTGGAGAGATGGCAAAGTCAACGGTGTCAGAACGTGGTCTCTTACCTGACGCCCCGGTTCGATGCCCGCGGCGGGATTCGGTAAACGTTGACGTCAGGTTTCACACACAAGATCGACTCGTATTCTCCCTCCGTCGCCATCTTGACTTTAATTCAATCGGTGTCGGTGTGCGGTGATGGTGTGCGTTAACGTGTATTGGAGCGTAATATATTGTGTATTTGCGCACGCAAAGAGTTCACATTGTCGTTCATCCAGACGAATAAACTATCAATGTGATAGATAAATTAAATTAGTTATCCTAATCTATATACATTTATGGTGTTGTTAATAAATACATTCTTATAGTCCCTTGTAACCTCTTGGTCACCACGTGTAAGGTCAGAGATAATAGGATAATGGTATAGTACAACTTGCTTTTTTTGACTCAATCTATTCCCTTTAATGCCAAAAACACTTGGAGGGTACTTGAGGTTTGTCTGGTCAGAGAAGAGCAGACAGTTGTGACTTGCAGGCTAATGTCCTGTCACAGCCACAGTCTTCTAAATGCACCGTGTGTTTGTCTTTTATGCCTTAGAAGTTCTTGGTTCCTCTTTTCCACCCATCTTTTCCAGATTAGAGAAGAGTACTAGATTGTGACTGTATGTGATAAAGAATAGGCTAAGAATGTCTGGCTCCCACAAAACAACTCTTAAACACACTTAGAGTAAAGTATTTTAAATTATGTGTTACAACACAGTGATAATGCTTTAAATTAGGCAAATTAAAATGCTATTAACAGAGCATTCAGACACAGTACACTACAATACAGCTGACCTATTCAAGTTTTCCCATTTTTTTCACAGTGATGGAAGTGGTCCTTACAGTAGAACATTGGCAGATAGCACCAGTGCGAGGATGTACATGACATCGATATAGCCTATCCATGTCTATGACAGGGTCAGTGAGAGGCAGGTTCACAGTCCCAGGATCTCGAATGCATCATTCCAATCTTCTGCCTCACCAGGCTGAAAGACAAAACCAAAAATGTAATTGCCGTGTTGTTCTATACCACCACCAGGGCGCAATATGTTTTGGCTGAGTGTGTGTCCTACCTGGAGGATGTGGTTGAGTTTCCTGGCCAGTCGAACGTAGTTCTGGTGCAGACCGTCCCAAGCCTTGAACATGCTATTTCTGCACGCCACAAAGGTATGCCAGCAGTAGAAATAATCTGTAGGAAAGAGATGCATCATTATACCCATAATAAGAGATGCACTTACACACACGCACACACTTGCAAACGCACACTTCCTACCTTCATAGCCCATAACAGTGATCTTCACCCCAGCTCTCTGCAGAAGTCTGAGCCCCTCTCTCTCCAGGCTATCCTCTAGGTCACAGAAGTAGAGCCTGGAGACGTATATCCTGAGGCGGAGGTTGGGGGTCTGGCTGAGGAACTGGGCCAACCTATAGGAGCAGTCTGAGCAGGGGGACCAGGAGCAGAACCAGGTGACTGAGTAACAAAGCCCCCCACTGTCTGGGGTTCCATAGCCCCAGAGGCCTGGACACAGGGCACCCGCCCCGAGGAGGCGCAGGAACAGGACCTGGAGAGGGGAAAGACGGTGGTGGAAGGGAGAAGTGAAAATATGTGAAGAAGGGAGAGGATTAGAGGGATAAGGAGGAGACCGTGTAGCGAGATAAAAATAACAATATTATAAGGTAGTCAGAAAGAAGAAACGAGATGTGAGGGGAAAAAATAAGAAAAAAATAGGAAGAACGAGGATAAGAAGGGAGGTGAACATACATGTGCAGACAGAAAGAGTGAAAGAAGGTCAGTTGCACTAACAGAAGCAGAGGGGACAGTCACATTACAGATGACAGGACTGGTTACATGGTATCAGTCATCACCATATTCATACCATCCCCCCCTGCTCCGCTGCCTTACCTCAACATGACACCCGGATCGGTTGCGCAGGTGTCCAAAGTCAAAAGAATGTGAGTTAGGTCCATTCCTCCTCTTCACCACAAAGCACAAGTAGGTTTCGTGTCGGCCCTTGGCCCAACGCACATTCTTGTAGTTGTAGATGAACTTCTTCTGGGCCAGCAGCACACTGTGACACAGAGAAGATATGAAACTGGAGTGTGCTGACTGAATGAAGTCGAGGGTACACACAGAGTGAAAAAGTGACAGCGTCCTAATAAGAAAGTTTTCTAAACACACTAGGCAGAATGATTATATTGCAAAATGTACTCAATTGCACTATTAATGCTTTTTTCCTCTGCATCTATAAGTGCCACATGCTCTGGTCATAAGGACTTCACTAACAGCGTAGCACTTTACTTTGCCAAAACCGCCGGTTTGGTTAACCATCTGGACTAGTGCCTAACATCGGTTGCTCAGTCTCAGTTTCAATCTGGCAGCATTTAGCGAAACTGGAGAAAGTTGTTAAATACATTGTCATCATGTCTCATACATCTCACTACACAGGACAAGTTGACTGGAGTGGTTTCATAATAAATCACCAGTGATTAGTAGGACAACAATCAAGAACAGTACTGCTTTTAAAGTTGTGTCATACCATGAATTAAAAGAAGATAGAAGGATGTTGTGTGTTATTTAAATAATACATACATTTGCAAAATCAAATATAACAACAAATTCCAAAAAAAAGAAATGTGACTTACCTGTCAAATTTGTTATACATTTCAACGCCTAATTTGTCTCAACACAATCAATCAGGCGGGCAAGAATGATGAAATGTGTGTGTGTGTGTGCGTGTGCGTGTGTGTGTGTGTGTGTGTGTGTGTGTGTGTGTGTGTGTGTGTGTGTGTGTGGGTGTTTGTTTGTGTGTGTGCCTGCAGGCGGAGGCTGTGGGGGGAGTGCTTGTATATATATAGGGTATTGTTTAGTCAATTAGCTTGTGTAGAGAGGGGACTCTGGTTGGATGGATGGACTTTTCAAATCCAAAAAGAGGGGTGGGGTGATGACAGTAACACAGCTTCAACGGCAGGGTCATACTACTACATTCAGAATCACAATTACCTTTGTTCACAAACTTCATTTACATATACTGTTTGTCACGATGCAGTGGTGCTGCTAGTGGCAAACAACATAAAGAGACAGCACACACTAAACCCACACAACGTTAACATGCATTAATCTGTATGAACAGTTGTGTGGTGAGCCTGCCCATATGGAAAATAGATACAATTTATATACATTTTTTTAAACCTTTTGGGATACATTTAAAAATAACAAAAACTGGCTAATTAATGTATTTAAGGAAATGTAATGAATACATGTAGAATACATTAACAAATATATTACCAAATGCATATAAAGTGTATCAAAATATGTTTTAGATGCATTTGAAAATGTATTAGAAAATACATACAAACTATTTATAAAATAAATATATTTGTCAATGCATTTGGAAAATATATTTTTGAATACGTTTAACACATTTTTAAAATACACAGTGGCGTTTTCTAGGCCATGTCACGAACGTGTGACATTTGGCATGCTACCCACTGCTCCAAGCTGTGTATGCTACCCACTGTTTCAAGCTGGGCGTGCTACCCACTGCTCCAAGCTGGGTGTACTACCCACTGCTCCAAGCTGAGCGTGCTACCCACTGCTAAAATTGATGTCATCAAAACATCACTAATGATGAACATTTTGAAAGTGTTGTTTGTATATTCACTGTGTGAAGAGGAGTGTGCTGCATTTGTTTAGAAAATCCGGTCCTATTATTGGCTGTATAATATTGATTTCAGCAAAGACCCCGTTGATGGGTTACACCGAAGGGACCACACAGTCCTTGCCAGGCCCAATATCCACTAAAACCTGAGGCCTCTAATGGAATAACACATGTTTAGCTGTAGAAGAGATCTTGGTCTCAGTTGTGTTCCTTTTTGAAATAAAGGTTTAATTATCAGGACTGCTGTGAAGCGTTAAAATATAACAAGTCTTACATGAATGTCATTTTGGACTGTGAATTGTTTTGAAACAATACACTTGGACAAAATTGAAATGTATTTATACATTTTGACATACATTTTGGTATAAAAGGTGAAAGGCATTTTGATGTCTGAAATGTAATTTGAATAAAATTAAATGTATGTATACATTTTAAAGTACATTACAGAATAAAAGGTGAAATACATACCTGAAAAGTTGAAATGAATTCAACATACATTCCATCATACATTCTACATGCATTTTCCATTGCAAAAAAATATTTATTTTCCATTTGGTTGAAAGAAAATGAGATATGAGCGCTGAGAATATTATACATGGTTTACAGTTGATGTACACTTTTACAGTATCAGCATAGTAAATCTACATTCAGGAAGATAAACTGGGTTTAAGTTTATTATATTGTAGCTATTTTGTTGACAATTTGGGGTGACAATGTGGAATAGATGGCCAGTAAAACATATCTTTTTTTAAAGGGCTGTGTAGAATCTTGCCTCTAATGTTGACAAGGCTGAATTTTAAACAATGATACAACTTGTTTCCGCCTTCCCTTATTGAACAAGACTGGAACAGTATTAACTAGTCCAGGGTGGTTGTGGGGGTTGTAGTACTGTGAGTGTCTGAAGCGAGTATGAAGAGACCACAAGTCAATGCAAACTGATAGACAGGCCAGTAAGAAAGTTTCCAAGGGGAACGCTTTATCGGGAAAAACATTAAAAACATTAACTTAAAACATTAACTTAAAATATATTCTGGTAATTTATGCCAGTATTCCAATTGAAATCTCACATATGGCCTCTTTTAATAGTTACAAATAGAAATACTAGGTGGTCCATTTTTTATCTAGTTACTGCATAGATATGCTGTGTGGTCCATTTTTTATATAGTTACTGCATAGATATACTGTGTGGTCCATTTTTTATATAGTTACTGCATAGATATACTGTGTGGTCCATGCTTTTTTATAGTTACTGCATAGATATACTGTGTGGTCCATGCTTTTTTATAGTTACTGCATAGATATACTGTGTGGTCCATGCTTTGATTATGAGTAATTTAAGGACTACAAAAGACCATTCAGTTTCACAATGCAGCCAACAGAAAACAATCAGTGACCACACATGAGGTCCAGACGTGTTTGACGTGATTTGTAACCTTTGATTCCTTCGCATACGTCATTAACTCTAGCCAACTGGCTGGAAATTTCCAAAGGCACTCCACTCCCTCCCTCAGCCAGTCACCCAACCCTCCACTCTGATTTTCCCATATCATTAAAAAACCTTCCAGATACCTTCTCTTCTTGATTCACTCTTCTGCGTCCCCCTCCAATTCCTCCCCAGCTTCCTCCTCCTCGTCAATATTTCCAATCCCCAAAAATTGGTGTAAACATGCTCTTCCCCAGAAACCCAGAGTCCCCGAAACCTCTACGTCTGTTTTTTAAGTGTATGTGTGTGTGTGTGTGTGTGTGCGTGTACACGGACTGTGTTTTCGGATTTTCCCAAAGTGTGTCAATCATAACAAACTCAAGAGCCGTCAGTGACCCCTCTCACCGCAGGTTTCCCTCCCCCACCACCACCACCACAGTGTGTGGCTCTCTATCCACGACCGCGGTGTTAGGAGAACTCAGACCAACTAGCCTTTGAACTGTGAAATGTTGTCATCTGTGCTCCATGGGCCAGGGTGTGTTCAATCTCCTTTCATCTGTCTGCCGTTCTGTCTGCCGTTCGGTCTGTTTTTGCACCGGGCCGGTCCCGCTTGCTGGCGATGCACGCATCCTGTGGCTCTATTTCCCATGACTCTGCCCTCCCCTCACCCTCCCAGGCACTTTGTGGTTTGGGGAATTCACTGTTTTCCAGGATGGGTGTGTGTGTGGTTGTGTGATTGTATTGGTGTGAGAGAAAGTGACTCCATGTTGACGGCAACTCACCTTAGTTCTACGTTGAACTATTTAGATAAAATGCAACAGTCACTTTGCATAATGTGAATATTTGGGGGGGGGGCTTGAGTTATATCAACACATTTACTAGACTGTGCATCACCAGCTTCCATGGTTGACCACAACTGACCGAGGTCACCTTTCGGTCACATATCCCCACTCACGTGCACTGCCCCTCCTCTCGTGCACAGACCTACTGTAACTGTCAGTGTAGAGTATGAGACAGAATACAGTAGTCTGGGGTAGACACGGCTCTGCATTCAACCCATAGTCAAGGGGAAACCAACCGGCAGCAGGATGTGCCAAGTCATGCTTTCCGAAACTCATCCGCCCACAGACACACACTCACACACACACACACACACTCAGCCGTACCGTGCAGACACACACACACTCTCAGCCGTACCGTGCAGACACACACACACACACACTCAGCCGTACCGTGCAGACACACACACACACATATACACTCAGCTGTACCGTGCAGACACACACACACACACACACACTCAGCCGTACCGTGCAGACACACATGACCACAGTCACAAACAGGCCTAATTTCAATGGGTGTGAACTCACATCTGTTTCCTGAAAACAATAATAGTTCCATGGTTAGACTACCGTGACCCAGCTAACAGGTGTCTCCAGCAGGTTAGAGCGTTGATGGAGGGAGGAACATAGGACGACCCGACGATCAACGCTGAGATTGGGGGAAACCGACTCCCACTCACCATTACATCAGTCTGCGTGTTCTCCTTATGGATGTGCACGAGTGCCCATAACTATGCGTGGGAGTGATTCTTAACAGGTTTTTCACTGTAAACCCAGAACTACAAAGAACGAAGGCATTGGTAATGTATTTACTTTATAGATTACAGTTACACAGCAAAGAAATCATTTTGAGACACGAGATCACAGAAGCTTATAGTTAAAGCTTTGTTCTGGTCGGGAATTTAAAACTGCCTAGATGAAAATTGATTCTCTAGACTTTGTATTATGCGCGATACTCGCCCAGACCAGATACTACTCTGTTCTTACTGTACGTAGCTGGAGTTGTGTGTTACAGGATTATGCACGGTTCATACCATCTGAGGTTAGCACGGTTAGCACCAGCGTAGCTAACCACGCTCTAATTCTGGTTAGGCCAAGATGAGTGTCACACACATCCTTCCACCCACATACAAACAGTGACATTCACCTGCAAACTGTTTATCATGGGAGCGATCCTACACTGTCACTGAGTTACCAAGGATTTCAAATCTGATATGCAATCTGGAGGTAATATAGTGGATACTTAGTGATGTTACTTGTCATGCGAGAGGTGTTGTATGATGTGTCATTAAAAGGAGAGATAAGGACAGAGAGATAAGAGAGCAGAGGGAGCGCATTTTGCACAGTCATACAAAACCACACACAGGTGCAGGTGAGAGAGACGAGGTGGTAGAGTGAGATACAAGAGAACTCAGCCTCACATAAACCACACACTTCCTCACACAGTAAAGGCCTATGATCACAGAAGGGTGCAACTGCCCACGCACACACATTTATTAAAAAATTATCTTATTTGTAAACTTTCTTAACATATAAACAGCCAGCTAGACATACAGAGATAGACTTTGCATGATAAAATGATTTTGTTTTCAAACAAAAATCAATACATAATGACAATACATAAATAAATAAATACATAAATAAATACTAAAAATTTGCTGAGGAAAAAAAACAAACATTTTTAGTAAGGTTCTGTTCTCTAGATCGTACATTGTTGTCCAAAATGTTTGTTAGATGTTACCAGGTACATGCAATTTGTACCGGTTTCACCACATAATTTCTTAAACTAATGTAATGATTATCAGAGAGTGCAAGCTCCCAGCTATGTAATAAATGCAACATTGACATTATCCAACCCTTGTTCAGGGATCACTGGCTTAACAAGCCTAACACAATATTTGTCAATTTGCTGTATGTGCAATGCATGTTTTGCTCCATACATAGTGTAAGTTATATAATAACCACACTGTGGTTTTACAGTAATACTTTCTAATAATTTCCCTAAAATCTTTCAAAACAGCATAGTAGGCTTACCTGGCAGATGCAGTATATCATGAGGAAGTCTACAATTTGTTTCTGTTATTTGTTATTGCAAATGTTGCCATGAAATGAGCAGCATTACAGAACCCATAGACCTGCGCATTCCTCTCTACACTCGCAATTAACAGACCAGATATAAAAGGGTAATAACACTCAAAAATCCGGTAGTATAATTTGGTAATAGAGAAAACATAAGAATAAAACAAATCCTTAACCAGTAAAAATACAACAGAGAAAGAAATATTCTGTAAAAGATATAAAATTGAATTTAGGAGAAATAATGATCTGATTTTATAGGGCCCCCTAAGAACAGTTTATTAAACTACATTTTAACAGGAAATATGACAAAAATGTGTGCAGTACTTTATCTTGTAAACTAGGGACCTGGGAAAGGTGCAGGGGTGAAGAGAATGTGCCTATCTGAAAGCTAATTAACGGTTGGAGATGTCTGTGTTGACTTCATTATTGTCTCTTATAGCACATCTCTTTTACTGTCTCTCCCTTTGTTTTCCTCACAATTACTCTTTAGTTCCTCCTGTCTTCTTTTCCACATTCCCTTCCTTTCATCACTTTAGGTCTTTGACAAACACCTTGGTAATGTGAAAGCCCAGAAAGGCCTTCTCCGGCTGCTCTTCATACTCCTCCTCTTCCCCATCATAGCCCACCTCCCCCTGCAGCCGGTAGCCCAGCTTCCTGAAGAAGGCTTCTCCCACTGCAGAAGGGTAGGGGACGTGGGCATACACCCTCCTGGCTCCCTCCTGCCTCTCCCTCTGCTCCAGGCTCTGGATCAGCAGTCTGCCCAGGCCCTCACGGCGGTACCAGCAGCCCACCACCAGCCGGCATAATCTCCTGATCCCCGGGCGGCAGTCACCTTCCCTGGATACACATCCAACGATCTCCCCCTCACAGTCCGCAACCCACACCTGCCCGGCCGCCTTCTCCCGCTCCACGTCAACGATCTCGGGAGGCGTGTCTATGCCCTCCGTCTTGAGCTTGGTCCTCCGTCTGGCCTTGCCCTTCAATGACAGATTAATGTAATACTATCATCAGCTAAACTCAACACACGACAAAGCACTAATAATCACAACCAAAAAAAACAAACGAGCAACATCCAGAAAATCCAGTAGTCCAAGAAAGGAACCTACTTTTGTTGGCGGGGGTTTCCCACTGATCCGGCTGTAGGGATTGGGGAGGGTGTCATCCTGCGCCCCTCTGTAACTGCTCCCCACATAGTCCCAGTAGGGCCGACTGGTTCCCAGCACCCCAATCGAGCGTGGCAGAGTGACTTTCAGGTAGACAATGAGCAGGAACACAGGGATGACGAGTGCCAGGATGAAAGAGTGGAGGAAGCATCGGAGGACGGATGAGATAGTTGCCAGGAGAAGCAGGCATACAGGACGAGTCAGGATGTGAAGAATCAAACGGTTCTCCGTGCCCTGACAACCCTCCTGAGGAAGAGAGACAGAGACAGACATAGAGAGAGAAAGGAAGGAAGGAGGTCAAATAGAAAAAAAAAAGTTATTTTTAGTGATAACCTGAAAAAGCCTGATATAGAAACAGAACACTTCAGGCGTGAAGTGTGGTTGAGTGTGTGTGTTTTTAAAACACCTTGATGATGGCTTTGACAGTCTCTATGTCATCCTCCCTCATTCTTCTCATCACCACCTGATCCAGCTCCAGCTTCACCATATTTGGGCCAAACACACACAACAAAACGTACAGCAATACACCTCACTCACACCAACTTTGTACACTAACACGCACTGACATCAGTCTGCAAACAAAAAATAAAAAAAATCACCACGTGGTTTAGCATTTTGGTTACATTTAACAATATAAAAATAATGCACAGCGGAGTACTTATATTTTGGTTAGTGTAGCAGCTAAACTACTTCCCGATATTCCTAACTACTTCCCGGGCGCTTGTAGTGGCAGCTCCCAGCACCTCTTGAATTCGGAGAGTTTGTGTGGAAACGAAGTTTCTGTTGGACCTTGTTTGCAAACTGATGAATATCGCCCATATACTTTGCTCTAAGGGCCGGGAATTCTGTGCGTATAGCCACTGTCTACAAGTATGGTAAAGGCTAATTAAAAACAAGCAATGGGCTAAGAGGCTTTTTCATAATCATTGGCTTTAATGTAAAATATAGTGTTCAAATAAGTAACATTTAAAGGCAAATCAAAACTCACAATATTCATGTTTGGATCCTGTTTTAAATCCTTATATGGTGGTCAGCGTGACAGGGTTGTGTGCATAATGTCTAAATAAACGTCGAATCGTTTTACGGAACCGAGCAAAGCCTACCTTGAAAACTTGCAGCGTACCGCCAAATGCAGGATTAATGTTTTATTTATTCAATGTGCAGGCCTTTATTTGTAACCAAAGCGATGTTTCTTAAATTCTCGTGACCAGCACGTACAGAGATGTTGGATATAACAAGAGATCCTAATGTCTCAGCCCTAAGACTGGGTTTCGTCGTCCAAAGCAGATCTGGTTTTTCACTAGATTCCACAGGCACAACATGAACGTCCCGCCTTTCCTTCCTTAGGATTGGTGGATACCGGCCTTTTCGACAAAAACAAATCCAACTGTTTTGCCGGGATGTCACATGAAAATTGCTCCAAAAGGCTTACCTTACGAAAGGTATAATTACATCTAAACGGTCGTTTATAATGGATCAATTGGTGTTTAAAATTGCCTTCGGACGAGGTTAATAAAGTCACTGCTTAAAGTAGACAGGTTCTAGAGGGAGTTATCACTCCATGTCTCTAACCCTCTGCACAAACCTACTATGACTTTTTTTGGCGAATCTTAGGTTACGTAGCTTACGATACAATTATTACTGTCACGAACGGTCACGAATGCTGACACTACGATATTTGCGTAGTGATAACCTGCGCTACGCTAATTGACTGACTTATTTCGTGAATCTTGTCATTCGCACAATTCTACGCAGTGAGAGGACCACATTTTCCCATAATAAACGATTGACACTTATCCAAGGAAGTTTTTCTGAGCAGATCTACTTCCGATTCACTACATAATATCAATTATTTGTTGACAAATTAAAGTTGAAGTAATCCAATATATCATTAATAACTTTATTAATAATTACTATTTTCTAGTATCAATATTGAATCAATATTTATAAGTAAACAGACAATATAGACATGTATTCACAACTCAGGCGTTTTATACACACACCGTCAACATGACAGTATAATTTAAACTCAGTCATTAGTACTTTATTGAGGTCCTTCGTTAAATCTCTTTGAATTTAACCCTTTGTGTTTCTGACACTGGTTTTGCTTTCTACGGTGCTCTCTACATTCTTTCAACACTCCTTTATTTCAATGTGAGTTGCTGGGAAAGGCCTCCACTTAGAAAACACTATCACACTCAATATTGCACGCATTCATATATGTACACATGCACGCACTTGCACACACACATCTTCACACCAATTTCCTGATAGTGGTTGTTTGGATCAAGTTTATGGAGAGTTCAAGAACTGAGTGTTAGGCGCAGGGCCATTTGTAATTGTATTTTCTCCTTCATTTGCTCCAGTCTCTCCAATGATTTCCACAGAGTTCCGGCCTTTTCCAGGCCTTTCCATTATTCCGCTCCCTCCTTTAGCTTCACTCCTCTCTACGGTCCCTCCTTCCCCTCCTCTGTTCATTTCAGCTTCTCTCAGATTACTGGTGCTAACCTCAATGATGACAATTCCCTCTCCACTCTCCAGCTGAAAAATACCTTCCATTGGCTCCTCTCCCTCCCCCTCCCCCACTGCCCCCCTTGCCCCACTGTAACTGCTCCTTTCTCCCTCCTCCTCCCCACCTCCCTCCCGCTCAATCAGGGCTATCATCTGCACACTCTCTCCAGACCCCTGGTCCACCATCTTATTCTCATCCCCTAGCTCAAACACCACCTCTTGCTCCCCCAGAGGCATCACGGCCTGGGAAGAAGGGCAGGAAAGTCCCAGGCTGTTGTTGGAGCCTTCTGGATAGGCAGTGCCAGAAGTGGTCCCTTCCTCACTCTGTGGCTCTGTTTGGAAATGAAGGACAAAAGACTCTCTATCGCCACCTTCCTCCCCTACTTGCCCTTCTCCTTCCCTCTCTCCTCCCCACTCCTGCAGGAGGTTCAGTGAAACAATCCCTCCTTTCTCCTTCACACTTTCTCCTTCACTCTCTCCCTCGGCTTGGAAGCTCAACACGTATGATTCCCCCTCTGCAGCCATTCCTCCCTGCCCTCCCTCCCCAGACTCTTCCCCTTCAAACTGCAACACGTAGGACCCTCCTCCCTCTCCTCCTATCTCTAGCTCCTCCTTTTTCCCTCCTTTTTCAAAGCAGAGTACATACTGTTCCCCTCTCATTGCCTGCTCAGTGGTCTTTATGTCCTCTGAGGCCGTTTGGGGTTCCACACACCAGGTCACATGGTCAGAGGGGGCGGAGGCTGTGGTAACCGTTGTGGGTCCTGAGATAACAGTGGTGGCGGAGGAAGAGGAGGAAGAAGAGGGGTTAGAAACAGAAGTCGCTGATGGCAAGGACATGGTTGGTGACTTGGTGGGTAGAGATGATGATGGCGACAATGTGATAGTGCTTGCTCTAACAGGAGATTGAGTGACGCCAGTGACATCGCATCTTGACACGGCCACCACACCCTCCGACTGACTGGCGTGGGCTGTCGTCACGGTGACAGAGGTGGTAGTCATAGAAACGTCGGCGGTAGTTTTAGGAGCTGCGGTAGCTTTGGGCTTCCTTCCCCTCCTGGTTCTGGCAGTCCGTGTGCTTTTCCCTAAAATGGGCTTGGTCAGCATGGAGGTCAGAGAGGGTGTAGTTTTAGTAGCAACAGGAGTGTTTTTTAAGTTGTTATTGTTGGTTATGATGAACCTGTGCTGTTGTTGTGGCTGGGATATGGTCTGGAAGTGTGGCATCTGAGTTTGGGTGGGGTTTAGAACTGTCTGGACCAACGGGAGGCCTTGTGATTCCTGTGTGGGCCTGGGATTGGTCGACGTGGTGGGTACAAGAATCAGGCTGGGGTGGCTCCCATTGGTAGAGGGGCACTGTAGGAGGATGTACTGGGTCTGGGGTGGAGGCGGAGGAGGCGGTGGAGGAGGGGCGGGGGTAGATAAGGGAATGAGCTGAAGCCCATTGGCTGTCTGGATCATGAAGTAGTTCTGGGAAGTGTTGGGGGGAATGTCCAGCGTCGGCTGAGACACTATCAGAGACCCGGATGTCCCTGTGGTCTCCAGGGTAATGGGGTTTAATAGGGTGGTGGTTGTCACCCCTCCACCCCCTTTACCTTCCCTGCCCCCCTCCTTAACCCCCGCCCCGGCTCCGCCTCCCACAGTGCCATTCCCATGGGTCCTCATGTGCCTCTGCAGGTAGGAGTGCATGACAAACTCCTTCCCACAGAAGGGACACTTGTAGTCCTTCCTGGAGGAGTGGGTTCTCAGGTGGAGCTGAAGGTTGGAGGAGTGGGTGAAGCTCTTATGACACTGGGCACACTGGAAAGGCCGCTCACCGGAGTGGGTGCGCTCATGCTGTGGAGGAGAGGAGAGGGCTGAAAGACCAGTGAACCATTCCGTGCTGCCAAAAACATCATGAATAGAACAGCATCGGTGTCCCAGCGTAACCCATGGCCCGTCTGTGTGTACTGACCTGTTTGAGGTTGGAGGTCTGTGAGAAGGACTTGGTGCAGATGGTACAGACGTGAGGACGCAGGCCAGAGTGTAGCTGACTGTGTCTCCTCAGACAGCTGGTGTTTTTGAAGGACTTTCCACACTCTTGGCACACATAGGGCCGCTCCCCAGTGTGCTGGCGCAGATGGTACTGGTAATGGGAGCTCCACTTGAAGGTCAGGGGGCAGTAGGGGCACTGGAACGCTCGCACTCCTGTGTGCACCTGGGGGGAGGAAACCGTTTTAAAAAACTACTGGGACATTTCAAAGGTAAGCAGGTCCTTGATTTGAACACATCCGCAGTGTCGCTTCTCCCCAACTTACATCTACATCTATCTCAGCCTTAGTAACACTGGACTGATGTGTCTTACCCTATG
>JACXGI010006490.1:0-16998 GCA_016801175.1 Esox masquinongy
CCCCCCCCCCTCCACCCCACCCCCCCATTATGGCATCATTGACTTAAAAGGGGATGCACATTCTATTCACAATTTCTATGTTTAGAACATTGAGACTATGTACAATCAGATATTGTAATGAGGTTGCAGAAATTTCCCGGCAAAGAAGTGGTGTTTGTTTGTGTGTCTGTGTTTGTGTCTCCGTCTTTGTGCGTGTGTGTGTGTGCGTGTGTCAGGCAGTGCTATAATCTTACCTCTCTGTTCAGCCATGGTCCGTATCTTTCAGTAGTCATACAATGGCCTTTCTATTCCCACTCCCCTCTCCCGCTCTGTTTCCTCCCTTCCTCCCTCTTTCCTCTATCCTCTGTCTCACTTACACACGAACTGCTCTCTATCTACACACTCTCTTCTCTCCCTCCTTCCCTACCTACATATCTCTCTCCCTTATACACTGCTCTCCTTCACCCTAACCCTGCATCTCTTTCTGCCACTAAACTCTTTATTAGAACAAGCTGACAGCCTCCCTCTCTCCTCCCCTCCCACTCTCTACTCTCCCTCTCTCTCCCTTTGACTCTCTCTCACCCCAACACTGTTCCTCTCTCCCTTTCTGTTCAGTCTTGCCTTGACTGTTTGTTCCTCTCTATTCCAGTCTCTCCTCTTTCTGAAAGTGTTTAATCAGCTCCTTTAATTCCTCAAACAGACTGGTTGAATACGCTCTTAGAATTATTGTGGAAACATGGAGATCCTCAAAGAGCCATTGCAATTAATATTTGTTTTTAGTAAAAGGGTCATTGGAGAAGTTAACGGGTTGTCTATCTTGTATTGTTGCAATGCATTGTTGCATTGTTTTCACATGTGGCAGATACCATATCCTCCAGAGACATTGACACCCTTGGTAAAGGTTAGCAGAAAAGTCTATGAAAGTCATTGTTGTTCATTAGCTTGATCTTCCAAAAAATATGAGAGGAATATAATTGTTAATGGATGAGAAATAGTTTGAGGAAAAACAAATTCTTAATGAAGCAGTAAATAATGTTCTTTTCAAAAACTTGCCAGCATTATTGCTTCAGAATGTAAGGTTTTTGTATTTTTCTTCTAGGTCTTTTCTTTAGAAGGTACAATCACTCCAAAAAACTGATGGGATAGCAATAGCTTCTGATAAAGATGAAAATGTAGTCTCTTACCTCTACTTTCTGCTTCACTGAATCATGGCTATATTACTTTAGTCCTCCTTCAACAAATAGGATAGACTAGTAGTGTTTTATTTTGGAATTTATTACTAAAACTCTTGTCAAAAATTGTAGCTAACTAGCTAGCTAACCCTGGTGAGTGTGACAAGAGTGGGAATGCTTGTATGTGTTTGAGGAGTGTAAGGTCTAGTAGTGTCTTTGTAGTGTTGATAGCAAACCCTAAGCTTCACGTCTGATTAAACCTCAACAAAAGAATACAGAGGGACAGAGAAGATTGTAAGAGATAAAGAGATTGTGTGAGTGGAAATGGAGATTGTGTGAGTGGCATCGGTGTGTATGTATGTGTGTCTGTGTACATGTTTTAATATACTGTTAGGGACCAAAAATCCCCACAACAATAGTAAAACAAGAAACAAAAGAATGGGATATTTCTTTATTGGGAAATGGGTTATTTTTGGTGTTGGGTTTAGGGTTAGCATTAGCATTAGCGGGACAAAATGTTTATGTTTGAGAGTCCACACAGCAGCAAAAAGATGTAAGACGTACAGGCAAAGTATTTGGGAGTCTACCTGACAGAGAAGGAGGAGCCCTAGCATCTCGCAGTGAAGCCAGTGCTAGTCAGTGCTAGGCGATTCGTCCAAAACACTGTCACCTCTGGAAAAAAAGAACACCTCTGAGGAAATACTCGCCCACCCCTCAGAGTCCGTGTTTCTGAAGCAGTGCAATCATTGGACGGTTTCCATGGAAGTGGTCAAATGTGTACAACACTTTCATATATGCAAGGAAATGCTCTGGAACACAAAATAACTTCCTCACCGCAACACTGGAAGTAGAAAAAAGCAGCTGTCTCCCAATCAATGTCCAACACTCTAAACCCCATGGTTCTCAGCAGTGAAGCACCACTCAGTGTTAGTCTGGCACCTACATGGATTTAATAGTATGATTGGTATCTAAGCAGCCTAAGTCCTACAATTGCATACAAAGTACTTTTCAGTCATTCTCATTTGTTCTCATCTCAATGTCATCATCTATTTCATCCCCCTTATCTTCCTCTGTGTAAATTGCTCCTGCAGAGTTGTTTGGGGTACATGAAGAGTGAGGCTTGCAGGTTGTAGTTGGAGAGTGGTTGTCTATGTCTGGACAACATAAGTGTATGTAGATACTCTTGCATTGCTCGGCAACATCTGAGTTTGGGACTCCATCCCGGAAGACATTCAAATATCACACCCCACTAACTGAGGCTTTCAAGGCTGCTTGTCCTACATTGGTTCGGTAGGCATCCAGTTCATCTCTTGTTACCTTGCTAAAACCTGTAATGTCCCTTGTAGTTCGACAGTCATGGCCACAAACACAATGTAACACTGAGTCTGCAGGGAATGAAGCAGCTCTTTCTGTCATAGCATATAATTTTGCTTTTCCACAGACTGTATGGCAGTTTAGCTTGTGTAGCTAGTGAATTGTTCATAGCTACTGAACCAGTCCACTGTCAGCTGGAGTATGTGTGTTGTAGAGTTTGTGTGAACGTCAAATCTAGGCTTAGAACTCACCCATGATTCCAAGTATATGTCGTCATTTGACCCTGGTTGGACCCCAAGTTTTGGCGGGCCCACTAGGCGATCAGAACTACTTTTATTTGTGGGCTCACCTAGGCTGTCTCTAGCCGTATCAGACTGTGGGATACACCAGTGTTGGAGAAACATTTTCAGTACCACTGCATCATTTTCCTGCTTCATCCTGTATTTTACAGAGGAAGTAGGCCGGCACTGGACATAGCGGGAGCTATATCTTCCCATAGGGCTGGGAAGGCCTAGAGACCAGAGGTAGAAGAAGAAACAACTCTGTCAGTGCCATAGGGTTTAAAAAAGAATGCAATTTCGGTCATTATAGATTCACACTTTGAAATAAGTGAAAACTGTAGTGTAACCTGCTGTTCTGTTGCATTATTTATAACTCTTCCCTGTGTTAATATATTATGTAATCTTTTGGATCAACAACTTAGGATATGGCACATAGGTTTGGCTGGTTATGGGGCTCCGCCAACACCCCAAAACAGTCAGAGCCCCACCATTGGGGGGCACCACATGACGTCTGTAAAGGGGTCATTTACCTTTATGTCTCACAATCAATCCGTCAGCAGTCCTCATTTTCTATCAGCAATGGGGCTGCGTTGAAGTTAGTAACTCACACCCATTATCTCACGTCGTTCTTCAGTCAGCAGGTCTGTCAGGGGTTTGGATCCTTTCCCCAATGTACTCTGCTCAAATAAATTAAGGGAACACATAATCATCACAGTATAACACCATGTCAATTGAAATTAGGAAGCATAAGCGATTGTGAATCAATGTGAATCAATGTCACCTGTTTTGGTGCAAATGAAAGTGACAACAGGTGCTCTGGAGAGACAACAGCAACACAATCCCCCAAAAGGAAATGGTTTTGCAGGTGGTGGCCACAGACAATTGCTCACTCCTTGTCCTTCCTGACTGATTCTTCTCTAATTTTTTGTTTTGCTAGCAGCCCATTCAGGTTGCACAGGTAGTCCAGCTCCTCCAGGGTGGCAAATCCATACGTGCCGTCGCAAGAAGGTTTGCTGTATCTCCCAGTACAGTATCAACTGGTACAGTCTCTGAAGTAGATACCAGGAGATGGGCCTTTACATGTGGAGAGCTGGACAGGGCTGTAGATGGGCATCAACCCTGCAGGACCAGTATCTGCTCCTTTATGCGAGGAGGAACAGGAGGAGCACTGCCAGAGCCCTACATAATGACCTCCAGCGGGCTACTGGTGTGCATGTTTCAAACCAAACTGTCAGAAACAGACTCCATGGGGGTGGTTTGAGGGCCCGACATCCTCAAGTGGGACCTGTGCTCACAGCCCAGCACTGTGCATCTTGATTGGCATTCGCCAGAGAACACCAGAATTGGCAGATCCGCCATTGGCTGCCCCATTCTCTTCACAGATGAGAACAGGTTCACACTGAGCACATGTGACAGACGTGAAAGAGTCTGGTGATGCCAGACGTGAAAGAGTCTGGTGATGCCCTGCAACATCATCCAGCATGACCGGTTTGGCGGTGGGTCAGTGATGGTCTGGGGAGGCATATCCTTGGAGGGTCACACAGACTTCCACGTGCTAGCCAAAGGTACCCTGACTGCTGTTAGGCACCGGGATGAAATCTTTAGGCCCATTGTTAGACCTTACGTTGGTGCAGTGGGCCCTGGGTTCCTCCTGGTGCAGGACAATACCTGGCCTCATGGCCAGAGTGTGTAGGCAGTTCCTGGTTGACGAAGGCATTGATGTCACAGACTGTGAAGGATCTCACTGATGCCATGATCCAGGTCTGGGAGGAGATCCCCCAGGACACCATCCGTCATCTCATCAGGAGCATACCCAGTTGTTGTCAGGAGTGCTTACAGACATGTGGGGGCCATACACACTACTGACATTATGAGTTGCCGTGATTAAATTCATGCAAGTGGGAACAGCCTGTGATTTCAATTGTTTACTTTGATTTTGGTGTGAGTTTGAATCCTGTCCTCAATTGGTTGATTTTGGTTTCCATTGACCATTATGTCATTTTGTTCTCAACAAATTACACAAGGTGTTTTGCTATTGGTTGCCCGTTTTGGTTTGGTAGCCTGTTTTTCATTTGAACCTTTGAGGAAGTAAAACAGTAAAAGAAGCAGAAGTTACATTTATTTTTTGTCTTGTCACCAACCTCTTGCAATCCATCATCCATTTCCGTTCTCTCCATCTTTGTCAGTTAGGCAATGTTAAAACCGAAAAATACCTTGATGTATAACTGTTCACCGTCATTTACAAGTTCCTTATTAGGTAAATGTAATCTCTACGTCAGCTTACTCTTTTCTGTTGTACCATGTGTTTGTACCATGTGATTTCAGTTCACTGCCACCACTGATGCATCTGGGCAGTAAATCTTAATTTGTTTTTAAAACATGTTATAACATTAGAATATATCCAAATAAACATAAACAATTGTTTGTGTCCATAAGCTAATGCCATGTGGGTGTAGGTATGGACAGAGATTCAGAAAAAAGTAGGTTTTGAGTAATTTGCTGACGGATTGGGAACCATGCTAGATGTTTCTCCAAGACATTGTCTGCTTGCTTTGGCGTCTGTCATGCCTGCTTTTGTCTCTGTCAGTAATGCATCTCACACTCGAGCCCGACCTGACCTTTTTTCATTGACCCATGTGACCTGACTCCTCAGTATGATAATATTCTCATCTCAAGGTACCAATGAGTCTTCCAAATTTGGTCTGACTTAGTTATTATCCAGTAAAAGCTTTTTCTTGTTTACTCAACTATATGATCAAGTTTTATCTGAATTTAACATTTTAAGTTGGCCCAAATTAAGATCTAATGTCAAATGCTGAGTTTGCGCAACTCGTCTTAAAACACATTATGTTTTCATTTATGCCATTCAGTTGTGCAAATATCTACATATTTACAGAATTAGCTACATAGAACTACCTTTGCTTCAAGCCAGACATGTCTTTAAGTTACTTCAGACAAGTCTAAGTCAAGTCTCAAGTCACTGCATGCAAGTCTGAGTCAGGTCTCAAGTCACTGCATGCAAGTCCGAGTCAAGTCTCAAGTCACTGCGTTCAAGTCAGAGTCAAGTCTCAAGTCACAGCATTCCAAGTCCAAGTCAAGTCTCAAGTCTTTTAAGCACTATAGGCTATAGTTATAGTCTATTAGTCCAAAGCAAGTCCTTTCAACTTTTTGGGGATGACTATTATTTTACGGGCTATTTTGAATCAGCAGTTGATAATCTAGTACACTAATACTGAAATGCAACATTTAATTTATTATTGCAAACATGCATTGTATGTTTAATTGAAGTATGATCATGTTGAGGGGCCGGCCTATTCTATTTACTATTCTATCTGCAATTAGCCAAATTGGCTGACTATTTTACATAGGTTAGCCATGAGCTAGCAGCTCTTTGTGGTCTGTATGGTTATGTGTCAGCTAGTTATTAGCTACTGTAACTAACTAGCTGGCAAAGATTAGAAACAGGCCCAATTCTTGACAGTGAACTAACATTAGTCTTTTCACTGAATGTAAAAATCTTTGTATTGCTACTACAAATGGAACAGATGCCCTGTCGCTAACGTTACCTAGGTGACTTTCAACTTTAATCGCTTGAGCTACCAGACCAGAACAAGGCAAGAAGGCAGGTTTTTTCATTAGCTTTAGCTATTCTATATTTACCTTCCAAGGCACAAGTCCAATGACTACGAGTCCAAGTCAAGTCTCAAGTCTTTTGAACAGATCGCAAGTCAAGTCACAAGTCAATTTATTGGCGACTTAAGTGCGACTTGAGTCCAAGTCTGCGATTTGAGTCACCAACTCTGCTTCAAGCCCAAACTGGCAAATGGATTTTATACATACTGAATCTATGATTTGCAATACTTTACCAACAGGACACACACCTTGTGTCACGTCCTGACACGGCAGGCTTGCCGTACCAGTGAATCCAATGCCCTCTCTCCCACACTTCATCACGGACACCTGTTTTCATTGATTATCGCCTGCACCTGTTTTCCCTCATCATGGACCCTATTTAAGTTCCTGCTTCCCCATTGTATCCTGTCGGTTTTTGTTTTTGGTTTACCCTACGTAACGCTGTTCTATTCCGTGTTTCGTTTTGTTTATGTCCTAATTCAGTTATCCAGCATTTGGTTTTGTTCCTGTCTGTTTTGTTTTTATTCATGAAATGCCCTCGATTCCCCCTGCGCTTGTGTCCTGCCTCCATCTTCCAGCGTTACACCTTGACAAACAGAGACGACCCATCCCTTGAAAATGTCCAAAGGATTTCAACATCAAAATGTTGATCTTACGGATAAGCCAAGAGAAACAATAAAAGATACGTTTTTGTTGGTGAAGGCCAGTGGAGATAGGGAAGTGTCATCTTTGCTGTTTGTCTTTGTGCAACTCCCACTGAGGAATTATTGTAGGGCTTGCGCCAAAATATGTTGATATTTGGAGCTATTCATTGTATCTATCTTGACCAGAGGCCCTGCTAGGAAATTCCTGTCACCTTAAAGGTTTTCTTTCTTTCTATTTTTCCCTTTTTCTTTTCTTGCTTTTTTCTTTCTTTCTTGAACTGTCACTGTCATCAATTTTGGAGGGATGTCCTACTGCCCTACTAAGCCAAAGCAGATACTGCCAGCGTAGTACTCAACTCTAGGAGTTTACCTCAAATACTGATTCATGATTTCCCCGAGTTTGACCGTTTGAGCAGTTATAACCCTTTTGCTTGGTAGGACAGAACTATATATCCATGTATATATTTCTTCTCATGTTTATATCTTTTATCTTACGTGCTTAACATCCATTTGTATACAACCCTGTTTCCAAAAAAGTTGTGACGCTGTGTAAAATGTAAAGAAAAACAGAATGCAATGATTGTGCAAATCATTTTTAACCCTAACTTCAATCAAAAATAGTCCAAAGACAACATATCAAATATTGAAACTGAGAAATGTTATTGTTTCTTGAAAAATATATGCCCACTTTGAATTTGATGCCAACAACACGTTTCAAAGAAGTTGCGTGACTGGAAAAGTTGTAATGCAAAAAAACCACTTGGTGGATCAGCACACAACTAATTAGGTCAGCTGGCAACAGGTCAGTAACATGATTGGGTATAAAACGATCATCCCAGAGATGATGAGTCTTTCAGAAAAAAGATGGGCTGGGGTTCATCACTCTGAGAAAGACTGCGCAGGCAAATAGTGCAACATAGTGCAAAATTGAAAAGAGTTTGCGGATCTCATCATCTACAGCATTATGGACGCCGTGTCCTCCAGAATAAAGAGGAGAGGGGCCATCCAGCTTATTATCAGTGCACAGTTCAATTGCCAGCACCCATGATGGAATGGGGGTGCATTAGTGCACATGGCATGGGTGACTTGCACATCTGTGAAGGAACAATTAATGCTGAACCATATATACAGGTTTTGGACCAACATATGCTACCATCCAAGATGACATTTCTTTTTCAGGGAAGGCCTTGCTTATTTCAGCAAGGCAATGCCAAACCACATTCTGCACGTATTACAACTGCATGGCTCCGTAGTATAAAAGTCTGGGTGCTAAACTGGCCTGCCTGCAGTCCAGACCTGTCACCCATTCAAAGCATTTGGCGCATTATGAAATGAAAAATACGTCAAAGGAGACTCCAAACTGTTGAGCACCTGCAATCCTATATCAAGCAAGAATGGGAATACATTTCACTTTCAAAACTACAGCAATTGGTCTCCTCAGTTCCCAAACTCTTACAGAGTATTGTTAAAAGAAGAGGTGATGCAACACAGTGTAAACATGCCCCTGTCCCAAATGTTTTTAAACGTGTTGTCGGCATCAAATTCAAAATGAGCATGCATTTTTCTCAAAAACCATAACATTTGATATGTTGTCTTTGTACTGTTTTCATATAGGGATAAATGATTTGCACATCATTGCCTTCTGTTTTTATTTGCATTTTACACAGCATCCCAACTTTTTTGGAAACAGGGTTGTATATTTGTATGTCAAATATGTGTATATTTTCTATAGTCTGTCCTCATATGTTTTCTTCCACCACCGACGTGATTACATCAAGTGAAATTCTGAGTAGGTATAATTGTAACTGTCAAATTAAAGTGGTTATAATTTTGATTCCCTCTTCCCCTCCTTCAATCTCTTCTCCCTCTCTTTTTTTGAACCTGTCTGTTTTCTCCCTGCATCTCTTCTCTCTACCCCTGCCTCTCATCTCTCTTACACTGCTTCTTTTCTTGCTCCCTTTTTTCCCACTTCCCTTCTTCTCTCTCTTCTCTCCACCCCTCTCTTCCCTCTATCCATCTCTTCTTTCTAATGAACCCTCTACTGCCCTCTGTTCTCTATTCTTATCTTGTCTTTTTCTTCAACTACCCCTCCTTCTCTTTCCTTATCTCCTTCTTTCCCTGCCTCTTATTACCATGGTGATCTGTGTCTCTGAGGAAGTGAAAATTCTAAACAAAGGGCACCCTGCTGACATACACAGACATCTACCCTGTCCGTTAGCAGGGAAACATTTGTAAGTTCAGCCCTCTAGTGTCTACAAGGGGAATAGCAGAAACAATGTGCTAACTAAATAGCTAAATAACAGCTATAACTAGCTTTGCAATCTAGGTAACTTTATACAATGTGTTGTTTGGAGTTCTAATTGTTATATCATATCCCTCCTGTGGAATAGCTATAAAAGAGCAAACAAAAGTGTTTCCTTGGCTAATGCTGCCAGGGAGAGCGATAGCTCAGGCCTAGCCTTAGCAGCTAACTTGCAATCTAGCTAACTTTATACTATGTGTGGCTTGGAATTCAGTTTTTATTAATTAATTCATCCCAGTGTCTTTGGGACTGGTAACCCTACTCAAAACATGGACCAAAATAATCAAGAGAAAATTGTCAGAGGGACTCAGAATCTACCGAATATGCCAAAATAACAAATCATTTGTGTAGCCTTCCATTTCAAATAACATCTTTCCCCAAGGGTATTAGTCAATCTGTATCATAAAAGTTTAGCATATTCCCAGGTTGACAGAGATTAGATTCATGGTGAACAAACCATTTGGTTACACTATCTTTATTATTTTTAAGAAAAATAAAACATGCTACATGAGTACACTCTAGTGGACAAAACGACATATTGCACCTGGTATTTACATGCAGTGAAGAGATGAGAGGGATTGTAATTGAGGTATCAACTCTTAACATAAATGCAACATAAATTGCTGTATATAGCAAATATATATATTTGTACATAGAAATAATTGCTTGATTGCTTGACATTACCTGTCCAAAGCTATGCTTTTGTGTTATCTGATTTTTTTTTAAATGTATTATTATTTTATAATTGACTTAAGAATAATAATAAGCACTATCCATTATATGAAAAACTAAAACCATGTTTTGAGGCTTTATAGTGTTTGAGCAAAACAGAGAAACTTGTTCATAACTTGTTCTAACATGCAGGCATTGTTCTATTATAGGACAGTACCGCCACAGTGCAGTACCAGAACCCAGGCTAAGGCTTTGTAAAGGTGCTATAGCAACAGATAAACAAAAATATAAAATAGGTTACACCAGCTTATCTCATTTCCAAAATGTAATTAAATAATATGATGTTTAATGCTATATCATGCTTTTCTTCGCTTTTGTTGTACATAATTAAAAAAAATGTCACCCAATGGCTTAAGTCAGTGGTCATTTGGAAATGAATGCATATAAATGTAATTACCCTAGACCGTCATTGCACAAAATGCAAACAAACACATGCATACACACACATATTTTACATTTTTTGGGTAGCTAATCCAAAGCTTATCTGTATCTTATCAATGACAGACTGTAAGTCTTTTTTAATCAGAGAGTGTCATTGGTTTTAAATGATAGTCTACTCTAGAATGTTGACATGACTTGTTTACAGGACTGGCTTATCCAGCCACCGATAAATCAGCAAAACAGTGCCACCTGGCAACAGGTTTCGCTAGTGAAAATGCATTCGTGACAAGTTACCCATCATGCACTTTGTCAGAAATACTTTTTTGTTTTACTCATATATCTTGAAAACCAGAGTATATTTCCACAATCTCAATATTCTAAAGTACACGGATTTGTCCCGATACTTTGAAATGGACGCTATACCGTTGTGCTTTAGTGTTTCCACAATCGGTAATGTCATCTCCGAGAATGCCCTCCAGATTTCACCTACTTAACGTCAGTACGCTCTGGTTTCTCTTCAGATCGCATAAATCTTTCGCCTTTTACTAAAGATTTCCGTGGAGAGGAACGTTATGAGTATCAACTAATTTTTTGATGCCCTGCCTAACGGCGGGGCTTCCTAGTTCTGTGAAAAGTAACATGAATAGTGAACTATTTTTGAGACAGGTTTTATGTATACGGTGATAGGTTACTGCTCTTGATTTTAACAGCGGCAGTCAGTGGGACCAATACGAATGGTGTTTTTAACAATTTATACCTTCAGCTATAAATTGACACCCGAAGCATTCTGAAACATTTGAAAATTGAGTTGAAAAACGGATAATTACCCTAAACCTCAAAAATTAAATACAGTAGTGACATCTGCTGGTCATTTCACATGTTTAATGTTTGTAGACGTATTTTCCCGTCATGTTCGAAAAGACTGGGTTTAGGGTTTGTGGCTTAATTGTTAAATTACTCAGGGAACAGTTTAAGTATGGGTGTGCATACCATATCTCTTGGATTTCCGGTTAGCTTTAAATAATATGTTTTGGATGATAGAGGCAATTGTCATAGTATACGTAAAATAAAGAATGTTGTGAACAACGCTCTTCACTGGGGTCCATCCCGTGCCACTACATTTTATTGAAATCCACGACACTGCCGGCTGCTCCACCGTTGTGTGCTCCACCGTTGTGTGCTCCTGGGCTTTGGTCTACAAATCACCTTACCTACTTGTAAAATGTCACGCCTCAGAGTTTCTTATCAGAGAATGACAACCTTAATTACATTATATACAGTTTTTTGTTTGATTGTGGTTATTTTAGCCGGTATTTAGACCTAATGGTCCTATAGATGGCGCTACAATGCCTGGTTACAACAACTCAGTTGCCAGTATTCCCTTCAAGAATACAAATATTTCAAACATTCGTATTTAAATTTATTGAAGGGCATTGGGACCTCATTTAAATATTATTACAATTATTTATAATTGTTTGTATATATGTATATATATATAAAGTATAAAAATATAAATTACTTCAAAACCATCATCCTTAGCAACCAGAGTCTGTGAAATCTTTGACATTTGAACATTGGTTTCTTGTTGATGACGTCTAAATTTTAGGCAGTAGACGGTGCTAAAGAAGTTTAATAATTAAGAAAGAAATCTAGAATTTAATATGAATCTAATACGTTCTATAAAGTATTACATTTTCAATATCGGTAAGTTGATATTGTATATGATCTGTCACCTAATCAACAGATATTACGCAACATTCTTGAAAAAAAACCCCATTTTGTTCTACTTTGTATTAGAACACGTAGCTGAGGATAAAGTTTTGCCTAAATATGATTGGCGTTCAGGGGTTAGGTTTAGGTTCATGTTACGTATATGTATGAACAATAATTATATTGCTGTGGTTAAGATTATGGTTCGGGTAAGAGTTGGAGGATAGGGAAAATATTTGTTAGACGTTGTGGAGGAAAATAACAGAATAACAGAAAATGTTCTTTTTTACTTACAGTGAGATTTACGAAACATTTGTTATGCTATATATTGTTTATGTTAGAAATATAGCTATGGTCTTCCGGAAACTCGGGAGGTCCGGCAAGCGGCATTTTCTTCCGCATCGCTTCTGGATCGCCCCAGCCACTGTTCCTAGGCAACGTCATCGTGTACTTTGGCTTCCTTGACTCTGTTCACAAGTGCTGGAGCTGGACTTCCTTCCCCCACCTCTTGAGGTACCTAATGCCACTGAGATCCTGCTCTATTTCTGGGCCTTCACTCTGGAACTGGAGGACCTGAGACAGTAACAGTCACCTTCAAAATAATTGGCACCCTTGATAAACATTTCTTTGTTAAACCCTGTATAAAATAACCAACACAGGTAATGAGATAAAATACTATTTCCAATATTTTGCACCTAATTAGTAATTAATGGGCAGACATAATTCAAATGTATTTCCCAAAAATTAAGATGTTAAAATTATTGGGATTCTTATTTTCAGTAGCCTGTTTTGCGTGCCCTCCGCTTTCTATGGTAAAAGCATTGAGCCTTATACTAGTAGGATTTTATGAGATTGGAGAACACATTGGAAGAGATCTACTATCTCTAAGACTAGCCGGTCCTATGGCCACGTTCAACCATAGGTTTCAATACTGAAGCTGACGCATGCATGTATAGCACATCACCATAATCTGTCCCGACATAAAAGTGACTTGCACTGCATATTTTAAATTCTGTGCCGAGAAGAGAGACATGACCTGTTTCTACAAATGAAACCAATTTTAATCTTTAGCTTCTTAACCAACCCCGTGAGTTTTTAAAACATAGATTGCCATCTAACCAAATCACAGGTATTTCTATGTAGGAAAACGTCCTTTCAGGACCGTCCAATGTCGTAATTTCAAAATCATCAAAACAGATTTTGGGACCTAGAGATTAGCATATAATACATTTTGATTTTGCGCTACCCTAATAACCAAAAGTGATCTTTGTAGGAATTTGAAGAATATTCATAGAAGCCCTGTTGTTCAATATTCCACTCAAGTGCTTCTAGACCATTTTATCAAGATGTGCCCCAAAAGAAGAGCAGATATCTAACACCAATCTATATTTATAGACTTTTATTCATAAACAGGCTTAGACGTAGCCTACTGTCATATTGTGCAATCATTTTACAGGAATCACATTTTTTAGACCTTAAGTGCAGAGTTTCAATAGACATTTGTTGTTGACATAACAATAACCTTTTCTAACATCTCCTTCAAAGAAGGCTTGTCCAGTAAATGCACAAGCCTTCTGTAGACATCTTTCACCATCCAGAATAATCTAACACGGAGTTAGAAAAAATATTCTCCTTTAACTCCCCAAATCTTAATTTAACTCCAAACCTAAACCTTATTTAACCCCAAACCCCAAGTGTAACTTTTACCATATACCTAACCCCTAAGCCAAAAAGCATTTTTCCTTATGGGGCAAGCAGTCAGATTTTCCTTGTTTTACAATCTTTGCTGGGATTTTTGGTCTCCACCAGGATAGTAAAACCAGAGTATCATATAGTCATACTGGTTTTATTAGCCTGGTGGAGACCAAAAATCTATATAGCCTACAGTGGGTGGGTACGTACACTCACACACACACACACACACACAATAGTCTTATATCAGGTTTCATGGAGGTGCACAGTGCACCAAATGCAATTAGCCCTTTAAAACGGTCTTCTTCCCTCGCTCCCCTTTTCTTCGATACCCATTTTACCACTTCCAACCACGCTTAACTCTGTCCGTTAAAAACGTGACACACATGGGTTCTCCTTTCCCCATCTCCTCCACTTGCTTATCAACTCCTTCCGTTAAAAACGTGACACACATCGGTTGTGTGACAGGTCACGTGATGGTGGAGGAGAAACGGGACCAGCCGGAAGGAGGGGGGAGCCGATGTTTAGCCCGATTGAACGAGTAGTCTAGCTAGCCAGCATTCCTCCTCTCCCCGACGCTTAGTATAGCTAGAAAGAGGGAGAGATATATTTAAAAACGAGGTTCGCAAATTAGAATTCGGAGACGGATTGGATTTTTGTATGATCAAAGCTACTTGCCGTGGACTCATCTATATAAACAACAACGGGACAGAAGGCCTCGAAAAATGGCCACATATACACCGCTGGATCCGAAAGAACTGGCGAGGCGTGTTTGAACGCGACGGATTCTTTTTGTTTCTGTGCGATCAGCAAACTAAACGAGTTTTATGAATAACCGAGGCCCTCTATCCTCGGTGGATTCTCTTTATTTCCTTTTTTTATGAGGAGCGCAAAATGGCTGTTGACAGCTACCTTTAACAAGGCCAGAATAGCGACGCCCTCTTTAAAATACGATTAGAAGGGTGTATTTGTGTATTTTTTTGGAATATTTGATATGGTAGTGGATGTAAATTGTTGGTAAAACGCTGGTAGTGGTAATATTCTAGCGTAGCCTTATTTAGACGTTTATGCAGCGATATAAAATGTTGTGGTGACGTCTCGGGGAATTAAAACGATTTGATTATTAAGCCAGTGAAGATAATTTTTATAGCTGAATGTGACCTGATAAGTCATGTTTCTTCTTGGATAAACCATAAGAATGAAGCCAGTACATATCTCTGGGTCTAGATACGTTTTGGTCGGTCTATCTGTCTGATCCGAAGGCTCGCCACAGCAGCCAACATTCCAGTGGATTCTAACAACCCTTTGTTTTATGCGTATGAACTGGAGTCGGCTGTTAAATCTTAAACTATGCAGTAAATCGCCTTCTAACAAATTATATTTTGTTTGATCGCTGTATTGAGCCATTATATAGTTAAATAGTCGAGAGGAATGACTTTGGTTAGAAACGTCGAGGCCTAAGTTGTGTACAGATATGCGAGCGTTGACTGTGGTGGAAGCTTCATAGCTGACGACGTTACACATCAAACAAATAGGCTGTTATTATGTCGCTATTGTGAGGATCAAAGTCCGTCGCAACGCACCTCAAGGTTTATTGCTAAGGACACTTGTCACATGTATCTGATTTGCTAACCCGAATAATATTTGTTTCATCCTACTGCCAGCTCCCACAAGCATATTGTAATCGTATTAATTTTAAATGCACTTAAAATAATCGGTATATTATTGAAGGACAGGACAAAAGAAAATATAAAAAAATCGACCCATTATAGGGACACCAGCGTTTTACCAACCTTGGGAAAGCGTAATCGATTTACAGATACGCAGTCTTCATTTTTTAAATTTTCACTTTAGTAATTTAGCAGACGCTTTTATACAGTGACCTAAAGGAGTGGGTGCGTACAGGGTTCTCATGTTCGTTTCTGGACCTCAATCAATTGAGGAACAAATCAACATAAATCAACGAGGAAGTCAAGGCTAGCACGATAGGCTAAAGTAAAGAAAAACGTCCTACGCAGTACGAGAGAGGAAAAGGTGAGGTCTTTCATCAGCTGTAGCTTATATGAATAAATTCACCTTCGTGGTAATGGATGCATCTAAACGGACCTAATTTAGACCCATTCCATGTTCTATTTTAACTGTGTTGCTTGGTACTGTAGATCTTTGTGCCTTCATTGCTATCATACTGTAGATGGAAGTAGGTACAATTTGGCTGTCCTAGCTGGGCCGATACTACGCACAAAGTGAACAATTCAGCAACCGTTACAGGATGTAAGATAAACCGAAGGCGTTTCTACCCCTTTACGGTAATATGCATAACGTCAGCCCAGCCTGTGTGTTGTAATCACCAAGGTGTCATCGTTGCCCTAAGGACTTTTCTGGCTGCTGTGGAATCTGCCTACCTGCTCTGCCCTACGGGATGTGCACTGCTGCCTAGATTTAAAGCAATAGCAGAGAGCAGGGACTATTCACCAGTGGGTTGATCTAAGTTGATTGACAGAGGTCGTGATATAACCCTTAATTGCTGCGTTTTTTTTCTCTTGCACATTAGACAAATATCCCTGAAAGACAAATATACTTTAGCTTGCAAGTATACAGAGACACACGTCTTCCCTTAGTACATTTCACCTATAGCCAAGGGACTTGGTTCATGGCTATAAGTTCATAAATCAATTCTTAAGATTGGTCTTTTGTTTTTGTGAGAAGCTTGTCATCGCGTATGTCCACTGCTCCTGTCATGGCCTCCAACATGTCGACCTCGGACCTGTCTGAGACGTGGAGGAACTGTTTCGAAGAGGAGCTGATCTGCCCCATATGCCTGCACGTCTTCTCGGAGCCCATCCAGCTGCCCTGCAAGCACAACTTCTGCCGGGGCTGCATCTCTGAGGCCTGGGCTAAAGACTCGTCCGTGGTCCGCTGCCCCGAGTGCAACCACGCCTACAGCCAGAAGCCCGCCCTGGAGAAGAACCACAAGCTGTCCAACATCGTGGACAAGTTCAACGCGCTGTCAGTGGACAAGGCCGCTTCGCCGGTGCTCCAGTGCATCCTGTGCCGCCGCGGCCCTCCGCTGCCGGCGGTGAAGGTGTGCCTGCGGTGTAGCGCCCCCTGTTGCCAGAGCCACGTCCAGACGCACCTGCAGCAGCCCTGCTCCGCCCTGG
>JACXGI010006490.1:25212-41979 GCA_016801175.1 Esox masquinongy
ACACACACACACACACACACACACACACACACACACACACACACACACACACACACACACACACACACACACACCTCTCTCGGGGGCAGGGTTGACATGTGTTAGTTTTCTGTTTTCTCCGTCAGACCGACCTAGTACTTACATGATGATATGTGTCTCTGCTCGAACTGTTGACTTTGAAGCACTTGGGCTCATTTGAAATGTTTTAGTGACATCTCCTTCCCTGACATAGTGACATCAATAGCCTTATTGTTATTATTAATGTTATGATTATTGTTATTTTTCTCTGCCTATAGGGGATGGGCTGTGTCTGATAGCTGTGTAAAGAGAAGGAGGATTTATTACTGTCTGAGCTCTGGTTTTGTTGCAGCACTTTGGTCTCCTCTCCTTGCTGAGTTCAGGGATGTATTGTACAGCTTGAACGCACGCACGCGCACACAAACATACACACACTCGCTCTTCCAGGTTCTTTTGTGTGTGGGACCCACTCCATGCACTTTGGGGGGGTAGGGATTTCTCTCTGGGTGTATGTTGCCTGGTAGACACAGGTCTGGGATCAGATGACCTTTCCCTAATCTGAACATTCAACACAAGGCAGTAAAATGGAAGAAACTCACCTTAGATCAGGTTTAGTAAACCTGTGCCGTTATGGACCTTCTCTACTCCCATCCATTTGGATCCAAATACCACAGGAGAATGGATACGACTCCCTTCCCTCCTGCTTCCAGGCTTCCCATCGGATTGAATTCTTCCATCTGAAAGACTGAGTGACTGTCTCCTTTATTTTGTAGTTCTTAACATGGATCATGACGCGAATTAATTTGCCATACAACATACGGTATGAGTTAACAATGTTTGTCTAAAAGACAGTTGGAATCGTAGATAAGATGGAGGCTTTGTGAGACACTACATGGACTGGACCGACCAAACCAATTAACGCAAAGCATCTGGGAGTGTGATGATGATTATGACACTGCATTAAGATGTACTTTCTGCAGGGTGATGAGGTCACTTCTCGACAAGCACACATCCCCCTGCTTCCTGTTTGCAGCTGTGAGCATGCAGGGAAGAGTTTTATAAAGCACTCTGGAATAAAAACATGACAAGAAATAAAAAATGATCTGCAAGCAGTTTTAAAACGGATGAGTGGAAGTAATAAGAGGGTTTTTTCATAAACTTTTTCTAAAGAGAACTTGACTGGTCCATGTAAGATTGGTCAAAAACGCTGAAAATAAATTGATGTTTCAAGAACAGTCTACCAATAGAAAAAATTGAAAACAGTATCTCTTTTGTAAATATTTTGTGAAATGAAAAATAAATGACATGTAATTTGGAGGTGGGTTCCAAATAATGAATTTAATTACTTCCGTTACTGATCTAATTTCTTTTCATTGTAGTCCAACATACTGTCTATTCTGTCTTTCTCCTGTTCAGCTTTTCCCTAGACTCCACACTCGGAAGTTGACAGCCCCTAAACTCTACACTCTGAGTGCACTTGCCCAAACAAGGTAGAGTGATGATATAAGTTGGCTAAATAGCTACAGAGTTCACTAAGTAGTCATGTGCCTGATGATCAGTCTGACCATTGAGGTTTGAGTCTGACCCAAAAATGTAGTTGTATTTATTAAATTTGGTACTTCACAACTGTCAGTGTTGGACACGGAACTACAGTTTGAATTTAATTGTGGGTGACATCAACCCTGCAAGTTAGCAAAGTTGTTCAGTCCTCAAACTATATCAAGGGCCGAGGAGACAGCTTTTCTATAAATTGGACCAACACTTAAGATGGCAATCAAAAATGCATCCAGTTTTGATGTGTATTCCCATGACGGAAAATGTCTCAGGCAAATGCTTAGGGGCTGTCTACTTTGTAAATGGCTTCCTGCCTCTGTCCATATATGTCAGCTTAATATTTTTGACAATGATTTTATTCATTCTTTTTTTCTCACTTACTATATAGTGGATGAAAGGCCGATTCCCATAAGAAAATACAACCATTGCCCAATCGAATGTTCATCTGTGTTTAAATGAAGCTGTCAGAAACAACCTGTGTTAAATGGTCAACTCTGCCCAGCTCTTACTGGGGGAAGGATTCAGGGGTGGGACTTGCTCTGCCTTTGGATTACCCTGGGGTGGAGATTTTGGTAAAGCCTTGAGGACAGGTTATAAAGGTGAGCTCTGCTAAACAAACACACCATCTAATAAGTAATCTGAGACCAGGTAGGTCTGTAGAAGGCTGGGTGAATGAAACTGGGTCAGAGTTTTAAGTTTGCTGTCCGCTCTCACCCATGCTGCTCTAACACACAGTCATCTGTTTACTTGAGTAAACAGAAACTGAGAAATAACCATTGCAGCCACCAACAGAACAACATAGCTTCATTTTTTTTCTGGCAGTGGAAACTTAGTGTAGTTGAAACATATCTGAGAGATGCCTATCAATGTGTGTGAAGAATGAATAAAACCTGGCAATTTCTAGCCAGTCCCTACAGTGAAAAGGCTGCCTCTGGCTTTGGGCTTAGGTTCAGGGTATAATTTACAATTGGGGTTAGTTTTTGGTTTAGGCATAGGTTAATCTAGGTATAAAGGGTTAGTTAAAGTTATAGGAAAAATTGGTAATCATTTTTGTAGTCCCACAACCATAGAGAAACTTGTGTGAGTGCGTACACTAGTTTGTTATACCTGATTTGGGGAACTATCCTCAAATATGAAGTGTTAGCTTTAGGGTAAAACTACAGTTGAGTTTAGGGTTGAAGTAAATGCTTTGGCATTAGGATAAGATTTGGATATGTTTAGAAATTTTACAAAAAATGCATTTTGCCTATTTGTCTGGCTAGGTTTGACGTGTGTCACTGATTAAGCTGTAGCTTTAAAGCTTTCTGTTACACAGCACCTAAATCCTCTTCAGCTAGTGTGTGTGTGTGTGTGTGTCTCTCTCTCTCGCTCTCTCTCTCTCTAGGGGCAGTGAAAGAGCGTAGTGGGGTGTGTGTCCGAGAAGATCCCGAGCTTGGACATGTGCAGGTTCACTAATCTCCATCATCACGTCAATACCTAGCCCTGGTCAAGGCCTACTGTGGTTTGCTAAGAGTAGCTTGCTTAATTCCCTGGACCAATGCTAGTTGATTGTCAAGTGGTTTGCACAGTGAGGGTGAATTGTCAATCAGTCAATGTGCAGCATTGAAATGAGCTCAGCAAGCACAGGAGTTCTATCCAACAAACATCATAATATGTATGATTTGAACTAACACTATGTACTCCATTTTCCACACACAACTATGGATTGATATGCTAACAGCATTTAAACCTTTGAAGTTTTCGAAAGATATTGTGCCAAGTTTGCAGTTGTATCTTGAGCAATGTCGTTTTAATCTCAACACAATGATGTACGTTCTTACTATAAGGTGACCAGATTGATGAAATGAAAACCGGGGACATTTCCAGTTCTGAGGTCAATATATCATTTAAATATCCAGTGTTATTATCCATGAAATAAAAAGGGGGACAATTCCAGTTTCATGTATTTAGTCTAACAGGCACACTGTGATTGACAGAGAAAACAAATATAATACAGAAACACTACAGACAAGACAGGACTGTCAGATCTGCCATTCAATGGTCCTGGTAGTCTGGGTAGAAAAAGAGCAGAAGAGAACATGAGCAAAATTGAAAAAACAGAGACAATAGTTCATGTGAAATACTTACAATACATAATTAAGAAATAAGATGATGAGATGGGTAACTACATAACATACTTTTACCAACCTAATCGGAATGCATTTTCTTCAGGATTGCTTGTCACTCTTCTTTTTCTTCTCCAATTTTTCTCTTCTCATCTTTCTTCCTTTTCTTTACTTTTCTGCCTCACTCTTCAACACTCACCAAGCTTCACTTTTTGCTCCCTTAATTTTTCCTTCTCACTCTCTTCTCGCTCTCCATTCTTTAATAAGAGTACACGAATAGATAAGACAGATTCCCATTGCTTGCCTAATTTTTGTATTTTATCTCAAAAGCATTGTTTGGAATAATAAATTATCAGGCTCTGTAATCATATCTTTACCTTTCCTCTAACTCTTTAAATCTTCCTATCTAGTCTTCCTCCTCTCCTTCCTCTCCACTCTCTAACAGAACACAATGCTAATCCAGAGAAGGGCAAATGTTTTGGCTGGGGAGCCACATCAGGATTTTGATATTAAATGGAGGGTCACCAGTGCCGGCTCTAGCCTTTTGGGTCCCTAAGCAAAATTGGATTTGGGGCCCCCTCTCCTGTAGAATGGGCCGGTTGAGTTGTTTTACTTCACCTCAAAACTATTTTATTACCTAACCCGGGCTGGATGGAATTGCTTCTTGGACCATATTCGGCCGGTGGGCCTTGGTTTGCCCACCCCTGTGCTAATGTTATCCATGAAAATTTCAAAATATTTTCACACTACTCAATATAATGCCAAACCATAAAACGTTTAATCTACAAATAAATAATCTCATAATTAATTGTGCATTCATTTAATATAATTATATTTTCAAAATAGCCAGTCCACTGCATGTTTACATGTGAACGTTTTCAACCTAGCTACCATGACAGTAGCTAGCTAACTTAGTCTACATAGCTAACGTTAGCTAGCATAACCTACATAAAACCTTATAGAGCAGATCATCTATCTAATTTAATAAATTGCAAGCTTCATGCTGTGTTTTCCACAAAAGTTTTCTCTAAAACTAGCACAAGCAAGTAGTTAGTAGAAGAGTGAATGAAGCTGCTATAGCAAGCAGCCCCCTCTGTTGACCAAAAGAAGCACAACGCGATTGAGACGTCAACCGGTAGGCTCTGCTGCCCGGTCTTTCTTGCCAAGTAAAATAATGTTTCACTTTGCAGTCTGTTTTTAACGCACATTTAAAACGGGGACAATTCCAGGGACAGCTCCAGATGGGGACAGGCCACCGAAAACAGGGACATCTATCTGGTCAATCTATCTTACTATGCACTCACCTTTTCCGCCATTTCTACTTTGTGCTAGCACTAGCAACTAGCATTTCTGCCCTATCTGTTGCTGCTATTCAAAATGTTTTCTGTTTCATTTATGGTAATACTTGACACCAACGGGGCCAATGGTGGTTTGGGATTTCTCTCACACAGCTGTAGAACTGAGTCGTGAGGAGAAAAGGCAGTAACCTGTCGCTTTAAGATCGACATCATGTCTGGCTTCTCAAGTCGCGCACACAACTTTTATGCTCATAAACTAACCACAGAACTTTATGTTCTCATTCAGAGCGCTCAAAAAATCTTGTGTAGAAGAAAACATACCTTAAATAGATTTAGCCCTGCCCTTTTCCCTAAATGCCATCCTATTCCCTATCTAGAACACTACCTTTGAAATGAGACCGTAGGACTCTCTTTAAAAGAAGTCTACAATTCATGAAACAGTTTCATGTGAGACAAAGACTCTTTCTGTACCCAGTGATTTAAAGACCACAACAATTTTTGATTTTAAGATCTAAGCAAGCAATAAAGATCTAATTTAAATAACACTTTGATCCAAAGCCACATGCATTTGGCAGCAGCAAAATCAGCCAGTCCCTGTGGCCCAAACAGGAATGGAGAGAGCAGAGACGAGTAAGGGAGAGGAAAGAAATGTTTCACAATGAGTCTTTGTCAAGAGCAGAGAGGCATTTTTGTAGTCCCACAGCCACAGGCCCTCAGAATGCCTTTCTCTGACACATGCATGTGTCACACAGCTGGAGATGGCTTTTTATTGGCCAGTACTCTTTCCCCTGTAACAGGCGCAACACGCCCACAGCTGTGTACAGCAGGCTTGAACCAACCGCCGAAGAGCTACAGTCTGACTAGTTGTTAAACATAGACCTGTAGGAGTAGACTGAGGCAGAGAGGTTAGCCCAGCTGTAGAGGCTGCCAGCCACCACCCACGAACACCTCCCCTCCGTGGGCCCGACCAGCTGAATCTGTCGGTGTCCAAACCAGCCGACCCGATCTTCCGGGCAATAACTGACATTGGCAATGACTGACAAAAGACTGCTAGACGTGTTTTTGGTCAGGTGCTGTTGTCTGCGGTGGGGGGGGGGTCAAGTGGCATCTTTAACAGAGCATCGCGCAGAACTGTTTGTTGGCTGAGGTCTATTCATACAACCACTACAGCCAGGTCATAAAACAAGGGATTTTTCCTCTCAAATTTTATTTACATACCTTCACTCCTTGGACAGATACCATTTAAGAATAGCAATGGAAAAAGACTTTCATTTAAATGCACTCTAAAACCCCCAAAACAATGAAACACAAAACAAATACATTCAGTCATTTATCCCTGTTAAATCCATCAACACATACTGTATATTAGATACGCAGATATGATAGATAATATAGTAAAGGTTTAATAATATACTCCACTAGATGTGCATAATATATAGTTGGGCAGGTTATATAGAACTGATCCATCAAAAGTCTGGTCTTTATTCATTTTAAGCTTTGTCCAGAATGGCACACTTCACTACTCAGAGGGGCTGTGGACAACACTAGTTCATTATATAGGGAACAAGGTGCCATTTAAAATTAGAACTATAGTGTTTTTACATATTAACAAGCACGCACGCACACACGCACGCACACACACTTCACAGGGGAGAAATGCACAGTATACAATAATCCCTGCCATCACAGAAACCACACACCATGTACGTTGTTTGTAAGCATCCTACAGTTCCTCATTACCCTCTACTTTGCCATAAATAATTACAAAAATATACCTCACTTCAAGCATATATGCAGTGGGAAAATAGCTTTTCGTGGAATAAAAAAAAACTGTCTGGATGAGAGCTACAAGGAGAGATGAGAACGGGAATGAGAGGAAGAGACAGGAGAGAAAGAGAATAAGAGGTCAAGAGCAAGAGAAGTGAAAGAGAAAGGAGAGAGATCGAGAGAATTGGTTTCCTGGACTACCTGTAAGAAGTAAGTATACTGGGTGGTGTTGTGCAGTAGCAGAGTAGAGTGGCCTGGAATGTTTTGGGGGAATGGTTAGGTCGGGGTTAGATTGGGGTGGGGGGGTCCCGTCTCCGAGCATCATTTCCCTTTGTGGCCCCACTTTTGAAGAGCAACAATACAAGTTCTAGATCTAAAAAAAAGATGTAATTTAGTAAACAACGTTTTGAGGACAGCCAGGCGGAAAGAACTATCTTCAGGTCCATGTTGGTTCAGTGTGTACGCTACAGGTACACAAAGTCCTCTTAGGCTCAGGGTGTGCGTGACAGCAGACAACTGCCTTACTTCTTCTTAGCGTTGACACTCTTGCAGACCCAGTTCATTCCGTCCTTAAAGCAAACAGAAAGAGGGTGAAACTTCTCTTCCTGAATTTAAAACATGAATTGACGCCAAGCCTTGGTGAATGGCTGCGCCTGGAGCGACCGCTCACCTGTACCCCCTCGCCGGTGAGGGCAGAGCATGACTGGATCTGCCAGATGCGGTCCCGGATGGTGTGCAGGTTGAGTCCCTCAGCAATCTCAGAGGCTGGGGCTGCCGTCAGCAGGTCTTGCTTGTTGGCAAAAATCAGAACTGGAACCCCACTTAGCTTCTCCTCATCCAACAGCTCAGCCAGCTCCTAGAACACACACGCAAACACACAATCCCAATATAAACCTACGTATTGGAGAATATGCCCATATCACAGAACAAAAGTATCACTTGTGACAACAAAGACTCACCTGTCCCGTCTCCTCAAATCTTTTTCTGTCTGCACTGTCAATCACATAAATCTGAAACACAGCAGTGTTCCAATTGAAGAATATTAGAAGCACACTAGAGGGTTGATGTGTATGTGTATAAGTTTAGCTGCATACCATTAGCGAACGTCTATACGAATGGCTTACGATCGAGTCTTTGTGGTGGACACCCAACTCTCTTGATCAATGAGCTACCGTTTGCAAGAAACAAGATGGCGATCTACACATCGTTCGGAATACATAATAAAGTAACTAAATATATTTTAATAACAGAGCTTTTTCTAAATAAAGACAATCCACCTTCAACTGGTCACGGACATCGTAGATAAACCGCTTACTGAATGTGCTCTTGGCCAACAAAGCAGCCCACACTATAAAACACATGACAAAACATAAAAAGGAGATGGCAGTTTTACTTACTCAAACCTGTCCTGGAGGCAGATCTGTCCTAAAGGCATAACTTAATGTTATATAATCCAGGGCAGAACTTACGTCCCAACTCTGAAGTAACTTAAGTTTAAATATAAAATGGTTTAAGGTTAGTGTTAGGATAGGGACAAATACTAACCCTTCTTCTCAGGGTTTAGACACAACTTAGCATGTCTTCTCAGAGCATTCAACCTGTTTGAAATCCTAGCTCAGTCATCTCCAGTAGGGGTTTCGTGGCACAAAAAATAAGAATTAATAAAATGCGCCAGAAAACCATCAACTGTCACCACTTGCCTTACTTTGGACATGCTGCTAGCAGAGACAATTGGAACGTCATGCTCTCTCCCTCTCTATGTTCAGCACCTAACGTTAGCACAACCAACTACAGAGGCCAGCACACAAAACAAAATGGGGATTGTGAGACAGAACAGAGAGCAGATAGTCAAACTAGCAGTGCTTCCCTGTCTATTACTTGTATAGTCATCACTCCTTTGTGACCTCCGGGTGTGTATACTATCAATAGGTTACCAAAAGATGACTATTGTTCATTCGGGAGTGAAAAAAGTAAATGGCTGGAAATGTTACGTTGACAGCCAGCGCTTCAGGAGAACACTGTAACAACCTCGATTGGAGACCATTCACATATAAAGGTTTGCCAATAGCAGTTGCTGTAAAGTCATACTTGTGAAGTAAGCTATAAACTCTGGTCGAGAAACTCACCAGCACATCAGTGTTCTCAAAGTAGTTTCTCCAGTAGGGTCTGATCTTCCTCTGTCCACCAATGTCCCACACATTCAGCTTAAAACCCTGAGACTGAACACTTTTTATGTTGAAGCCCTAGAGAGGGGGACAGAGAAAATGAAGTTGGTATGGGTATTAGTCTAGAAAAACAACACATCCAACAGAGTGGTAAAATAGAAATGGCAAACCCTGCCGCAGTTGTGTGGATTTGTGCAGGACAGTGAGATGAAATGTCTGTACCGCAGTACCTGTGTGGGAGTAATGTGACTGATGTCCTCAGAGGCCAGTTGTTTCAACAATGTGGTTTTTCCTCCGTTATCCAAACCCAGCAACAAGATTCGAACCTCCTGATCAGGTGTGCTTTTCAACTTCCGGAGAATTGACAGCAAACCCTGCAACATATCAAAACCCGATCCATATCGTTGATCCTGAATCGTGTCATGAGCAATGGAAGAGCAACACATGCCGGCTACGAATGCATCCCCTTAAAACAGGCCAAAAAATGACCGAGACTCGAGAGGATGCGCAGAGAGGATTCGAAAAATATAGCATGATTCACGAAATAATGAGCCTCTTACTTGGTGTACACAGTGGTTTCAAATGGGGAAAGCCTTCAGACACGACTTAGCAGACAAAAACATTGGTAATGGCGTTTAGCTAGCAAAGAATAGCCATGCTATGCTGCTAATCTCATGAACCAATGTCGGAGAGACTGCTGCAGTCGTTATATTACAAAATCTTAATTTTTCATTAAATGTATTAACGTCTTACGGGGGTATAGGCGGCGCATTTTTAACAGTCACATTCAATCCTATTATTTATTACGCATTTGTTCGGCTCAATCTACATATAATAGCTATTTATCACAATACATTTAACTCACCATCTTGTTGCTTTAGCTACCTCCCAAGACGCTGTCGGGGTTACTAGGGGGTGATGACGTTGTACTCAAACTCATACGTAGAACACAAGTGAGGACGTAAACATACAACGTAAACGTAAACTACCGGTTACTACTTTAGCAACTTTAGCTAATAACAAAAACTAAGTGAACTACAAATGTCGCCGATTTAAGTCCTACAACTGAAATAAACGGTGTACTAGCAAAAAATACATATACATTAATGCCGAACATTTATTATTAGCCATCTCCTTTCTTTATATTCCTGGAAAGCTATCTTGTTAGCATTTTTGACACGTTCTGATTTGCAATGTATTTTTGCGTCTGCTTAGCTGCATGTATTTTAAAGAATCAGATGTAGAGATTATTTAAGATTTTATTAATTCATTCATTTTTGTCATTAATTCATTTCGGCTAGTGCTGCCCAAGATTGGGATTGGAGGAAGCTGTGCCACGTGGACCCTCCCCTACTACACTAACTGTATCATTTTTGGGATACTGACTTGAAATATTTAGCAAGTTACATTGTATTATTTTGCAGCACAGCGCTGAAAGGTAATGTATGTCTCAGCTACGTTGTTTTATTGATCGACTTCGTTTATTTTTTTGCCAGCTGTTGGTCTTTGCTCTTCTCTAATTTCTGGATGTGCTTGTTGGAGACAACTGCTAGCATGCATGCTTTGCAAAATGCAAGTAACTTAACAGTCAAGTTGCATCAGTCTGTTGAATGATAGTTTACTGTGATTACAAGAATGTCCCTGTGGATATGATGGCCAAATTCATAAAAGCAGTGACAGCTGGTACTGACATTCAAATGTTGAGAGGTAATTGTTTTTTTGTCAAATTCTCGTCTCTTACTTCATTAGCACCTGTTCTACCGAAAAAGTTTCACTCTGTTTTAGATGATTGCTTCAGATTGAGGCTAGACTGGAGAGGGACTAATGTAGAATATTGAGATGTAGCCGACGATATATGACATCCAGTTAAATTAATCTGCCCAGTGCCAATAAATCTCTCTGCTTGATCATAGTTACTATACTTGAGACATAATCAGATCAAACGCTTATCGACTTCTTACCCTCTCTGACCCCTTTTTATTTATTCACATATTCCTCTCTGGGCCCTCTGGCCTGTCCTTACTCTCTAATTTTTTTCATACCAAAGGTTTGTTCATTAATTAATGAATTAAAAAAACAAATTTTTTAATCCATTCCTGTTTAGTCAGTGATTTAGTTATATAGCGTTGTATTGGAATTCAATGTGCAGCTGCAGCAGAGAGAGTGCATGACCCTACTGTTCAAACAAACAGCTCTGACCAGTTCTGGCTCCAGCCTGCTGCTAGCCTGGCTGCTTTGGGCCTGGCTGCACCTGGAACATCTAGCCTGGGTGCCTCCGCTCCTCCTCATAACCTTGTCTTCTTAGCTGCTTTGCTCGATTCTGAAAACACCAGAAGTTATGCAACTTTTTTTGTGTGTATACTACATGACTCTACGCATGATGGCATGTAAATTGTACACCTATGTGGATGTCCCTGCTTCAATATGTTGCACTCATTTACTCAAGGGTTATCTTTACTTTATGACCTTCAGTTCTTTCTAAGATTAGGTTGACATTTTATTTGGATTTTGTCTGGCTAGTTTATTCTAACAACTGATAGCAAACTAAAAAATGTCTTTCTCTGTTTTTGTTCTTCCAAAGACAGACCAGAGGGACCCAGTTGGTTAAGGACCAAGGAGCCGAACGGTGACTGTCAACTTTACTCGTTTTGGGACGCCTGAGGTTGTTTTGGAGATAGCGTTTGAGATTTTTGACTTGGATTGTTAGGCGAGGGGGTTGCAATGGCTGTAAGCGGGTTTGACATAGACGCACCACGATGGGATCAGTCCACATTTATAGGCCGACTGAAGCACTTTGCCAACATCACAGACTGGAGGACAGCTTTACTGCCAGATTCTCGACTGGATGAGGCTAAAACACTGGTGGAGACCTGCAGGTAACACTCATATGCCACTGTGAAGTAAACATACACAGATCCAGGTTAGAGCACTAGACCAGGAACCAAAGGGTCGCTAGTTCCAATCCCAGTGCTGATAATTTAAAATATACTGTATGTAGTCGTGCATCGTAGCCAAGCACACAGACCTGTATTCTTCAGTAATGCTGGTGACATGGCAGACCCTGCCTCGGACCATAACTTCCCCCCAGTGTTGAGGATTTGCAAGAGAAATATTCCATATTTTGAATAGGGCAAATATAATCCAGCTGGTCATTATTATTATTGTTAATGTTATGATTGCTATTATTCTTATTTTTAATGTGGTTATTATTAGTAGTAGTAATGTAAAGTAGTAATGCCCAGTGCTATATCTACAGTTGTTCATCATGATGAGATCTTGGGTTCTATTGGTTCTCCTGTTGTAGAGCAGGTTCTGTTCCCCCCGGCACCACAGAGGAACAGCTGCACTATGCCAAGAAGCTGTATGACTCTGCCTTCCATCCTGACACCGGCGAGCGTATGAACCTGATTGGTCGAATGTCCTTTCAGGTGCCTGGAGGGATGGCCATAACGGGTTGTATGCTACAGTTTTACAGGTGCGTGCGCACACGCACACACACACAAACACACACTAAAGCTTACATGAAAATCAGAACATTAGTGATGCCGACCTTACTGAACACATACCATACTGAACACTTATTACAAGTGTTTTGCTGACCTCATTCATTACGATAAGTAGGTCTTGCTAATGTGATGAGCTTGCTAATACATGTGCTTTGTAATAGGATGATTGATGGCTGAAATAGTAACATAATTAATCAAAATTATGTTCTATAGGTTAGCCATCTGTAGATGAGGCTGGAGCAATGACTTCTAATCATTCGCCACATGCCAGAATGAGGCAACCACAGTAGTGTTTGGAACTGTAACTCTTTACACAATCCTTTCCCATCTTTCTTTCACTCCTCCTATCTTCTCTAGGACCGTCCCTGCTGTAGTGTTCTGGCAGTGGGTGAATCAGTCATTTAACGCTCTAGTCAACTACACCAATAGAAACGCTGCTTCTCCCATCACCACCACGTAAGACCATGCAGGAAACACACACACCACTGCATAATGTAATGTACACATGGAGAATACTGGGCTGTTGACCACACACACCACTGCATAATGTAATGTACACATGGAGAATACTGGGCTGTTGACCACACACACCACTGCATAATGTAATGTACACATGGAGAATACTGGGCTGTTGACCACACACACCACTGCATAATGTAATGTACACATGGAGAATACTGGGCTGTTGACCACACACACCACTGCGTAATGTAATGTACACATGGAGAGTACTGGGCTGTTGACCACACACACCACTGCGTAATGTAATGTACACATGGAGAGTACTGGGCTGTTGACCACACACATGCATAAACTGCCACAGCTACGGTAAATGTAATTTGCATGAGGAATATCAAGAGCTATTTTAATGTCTTCAACTGATATCTCCTCTCTCCCTTTTCAGTCAGATAGGAGTAGCCTATTTAACAGCAACTAGCACAGCTCTAGCTACTGCTGTGGGACTCAACCTCTACACGAAGGTACAGTTTGATATGCACACACACTTTACATTTTACTGACGTTGAAGGGAACCAAAAAGTTATTTCCATTCAAAATCCTTTTTCCCTTTCCTTATCCCAAAACTCCTAAACCACATGTTTGCTTGTTTTACTAACCTGGCAGGGATTTTTCTTACTCACAAGTATTGTTTAACTGGCACACACACCCTCTTTGACTCACTCAGTCTCACAGACAGTTTATTTTTTTGATCCTTGTGTGGACTACAAAATCAGAAATTCATGTTGCCTATCCCCTAACCCCAAACCTAATCCAAACTTTAACCTAACATTAATCTTTGTAACTTAACCTTTATGCCTAAACGTGACTCTTGAGTAGTTGTAGGATTACTCTTCTCACTTCTTGTATTGTGTCCGTGCGTTCTGTCAGAAAGCCCCTCCCCTGGTGGCACGCTGGGTTCCGTTTGCGGCCGTTGCGTCAGCTAACTGCGTCAACATCCCAATGATGAGGCAACAGTGAGTTCATAATTCGGTTAAGTCGTAGGAGAGTTAGCGAGGCGCTACAAGTGTATCAACATCCCACACACACAACAGGGACTTGTTGACTCTCTGGCCTCTCTTCCTCTCAGGGAGCTCTTGAATGGCATAGCTGTAACAGATGAGAATGGGAACAAACTGGGTCATTCCAAGGTAAGTGGCGCCGGGACTATTTGGGGAATGTCTTCCCGAACATCCTATTTCTGACTATTGGACGGTAGCAGAGCAGTGACACGGCTCTTACTCCCCTGTCCTGATTCTCTCTACTACCTCTCTGCAGAAAGCAGCGGTGAAGGGCATCACCCAGGTGGTCGTTTCCCGGGTTACCATGGCAGCACCGGGCATGAGTACGTGTCAGAAGTTTAGGAGGGAGGGAGGGAGGTGTTGGAGAATTTGAGTCCTACCCTGCAGACAATGGAAAGGGGAGCTTTGGTTGGTTGTGTTGGTGTGTGATCGTATTATTCCAGGCTTTAAATCACTCCTCTTGTCTCCAACTGTCCCCCCCTCTCTTCTGCTAGTCATTCTCCCCATCATCATGCAGAGACTGGAGAAGGACAAGTTTATGCAGGTGGGGCTCTTATCACAAAACACTGCTACCAGACAGGCACTAGCTAGAGTGTTATTGAGTAAACATTCATAGTTACAGGACTAATGACTGAATATCCACCCGTTCAATGTTTTTGACTGAACATGCGAAACAGTGCAGATTCTGAGTTGCGGTGAGTTTCTGTTTAGAGAATTAACACACCCTGGCTTTCTGTGTACAGAGGATCACCTTCCTCCATGGACCTTTGCAAGTCATGATGGTGGGAGTATTGTAAGTAGAACTGTGAGAGAATGCTGTACAAATATGTTAAGGGGATTTTTCAACATGTCTAGGTGTCCCAAATAACTCCCTATTCCATAAATATTAGTTATGTTTGACCAGGGTTCATATTCTGGCTCTGGGAACAATTAATAAAAATTGCACTGTCATCCAACCCTCCATATGTGTTTTTCAGCTTGGTCTTCATGGTCCCTGCTGCCTGTTCCCTGTTCCCTCAGCAATGGTAAGTAGCTTGCAGAAAGGCAGCATTTAGTGAGTTTACCATCCAGGTGCAGAAGGCGTTTTGGCATCTCATGTTTATGATCAGGAAATCGGTGGTGCAGTACTGTGCTCATGAGCCCGCCTACAGTGGCGTGTTGGACTCTCCCTGGTGCCGGAATGTCACTGTCTTTTCTGGAATGTCACTGTCTTTTCCTCTCACTTTCAGCTCCATGGCCGTGTCTAAGCTGGAGCCAGAGCTAAGGGAGTCCATAGTGTCTCGATATGGGGACAGAGTACCATACGTATACTTTAACAAGGGCCTCTGAACATGCACACACCTGCCTTCTTAATCGGCGGCCAATCAGGGATACTTTTTTTTTTTTTTTTAACTAAACTGACCAATCAATATTCACGTCAGGCCAATGTTTCATATTGTAGAAGGGCTTGTTGGTTAATAACTTGATTGTTGTGTGTCTTCACCTGGATTTCCTACGAATCATTGGGATTGTAGGGGAGATGTTTTTGGAAAGAGATGAACTGTATGCATGAGGTTTGTTTTGCACCGCTGTCTCAGTGTTCCTTTGCAAACAGTGTATGATTCCTACCGTTTGTACTGTCTGAAAGCCTCAAATTACACATTTCAACCTCAATTGGATGGGCCTCTTTATGCATTGTGTGTGGATCCCAAATAACACGCTATTACCTAACACCTGCATGGTGCCCCACTGTTGCCCAAACATTGCACATGAGAAGGGTCCTTAAGTCACTCTTGGAGTCCCAATGAAATAGTTTTATTTGCCACATGCTTTTTTTGACAAGTTGTAGACTAACGGCGCAGGTGAGCTTCAGCTGTTTTCTTGCCATCAGCATCGGATCAATGAGATGTTCTACCTGCTACACCAGAAACCCACCAAAATCAGCCCTCCTCCTGCACCGATGCACGCATAAACCAGGGCCAACCCCCAACACAGCAATTGTACACTCATGTTCTGTGCAGTGTGGTTTCCTGAATGCTTATAGAAGGTGTAATAGCTAGAATACTCTGGACAGCACCTCTTTGGCTCTGTACACATTGAATTTGAAATGAAACAATTACTTGCAGGTTGAAGTGCCTTAATTTAGTTAAAGTTCAATGTTTTTTTGTCAAATGCACCGAATAACACAGTGTCATTCTAAACAATGAAATTCTTGTGACATGGCACACGACATCTACGCAGTAAAAATTAAGAAATATATAAAGCAAAATATAGCAAAAATATACATAACAATGTAAACTAGCAGCAGTTTTAAAGTGTGTAGAATAGGAAATATGAACAATAGGGGTAGAAGTATTGAATATTATGAATATAATATGAGAGAAATATGCCTATGAATGGTACATACAGAATAATATTCTAATGTACATTGAATGTACAGTGGGGCAAAAAAGTATTTAGTCAGCCACCAATTGTGCAAGTTCTCCCACTTAAAAAGATGAGGCCTGTAATTTTCATCATAGGTACACTTCAACTATGAGAGACAAAATGAGAAAAGAAAATCCAGAAAATCACAATGTAGGATTTTTAATGAATTTATTGGTAAATTATGGTGGAAAATAAGTATTTGGTCAATAACAAAAGTTCATCTCAATACTTCGTTATATACCCTTTGTTGGCAATGACAGAGGTCAAACGTTTTCTGTAAGTCTTCAGAAGGTTTTCACACAATGTTGCTGGTATTTTGGCCCATTCCCACATGCAGATCTCCTCTAGAGCAGTGATGTTTTGGGGCTGTCGCTGGGCAACACGGACTTTCAACTCCCTCCAAAGATTTTCTATGGGGTTGAGATCTGGTG
>JACXGI010006491.1:7267-41870 GCA_016801175.1 Esox masquinongy
GCAAATCATTCCACAGTAGTGGAGCTCTATGAGAGAAGGCCCTGCCTCCAGCTGTTTGTTTAGAAATTCTAGGTACAATTAAAAGGCCTGCATCTTGCGATCTAAGGTTACGTGTAGGTATGTATGGCTGGATCATTTCAGCGAGGTAAGTAGGAGCAAGTCCATGTATTGATTTATAGGTTAACAATAAAACCTTAAATTCAGCCCTAACCCTAACAGGCAGCCAGTGTAAAGAGGTTAGTACTGGAGTAATGTGTTCACATTTTTTTGTTCTAGTTAGGATTCTAGCAGCCGTGTGCAGCACTAATTGAAGTTTATTTATTGATTTATCAGGGTAACCGGAAAGAAGAGCATTGCTGTAATCTAATCTAGAAGTAACAAAAGCATGGATTAGTTTTTCTGCATCAGTTTTTGATCGAAAGTTTCTGATTTTTGCAATGTTTCGAAGATGAAAATAAGCAACTCTTAAGACATGTTTTATATGTTCATCAAAGGAAAGGTCAGGGTCAAGGGTAACACCAAGGTTTCTAACAGTTTTTTGGGATAGGACCATGCAGCCGTCGCGGTTCACAGTTAGATCTGCCAACAAAGCTCTTTCTTTCTTGGGTCCTAAAACGAGCATTTCTGTTTTTCTTGAGTTTAAAAGCAATAAGTTCTCTGTCATCCACTTCCTAATATCAGAAACGCATGCTTCCAAAGTAGCTAATTTTGGGGCTTCTCCATGCTTCATTGAAATATATAACTGTGTCACAGCATAACAGCATAACAGTGAAAATTGACATTGTGATTCCGGATTACATCACCCAGAGGCAGCATATATAGTGAGAACAATAATGGGCCCAGAACCGAGCCTTGAAAAACACCAAAACATACCTTTGATTTCTCAGAGGATCTGCCATCCACACATACGAACTGATATCTTTCAGATAAATAAGATTTAAACCAGGCTAGAACATGTCCACGTAGCCCAATATGGGTTTCCAGTCTCTCTAAGAGAAGGGAGTGATCAATAGTGTCAAAAGCAGCACAAGATTAAGAAGCAACAGGATGGATGCGGAACCTTTGTCTGAGGCCATTAGAAGGTCATTTGTTACCTTCACGAGTGCAGTCTCAGTACTATGATGAGGTCTGAAACCGGATTGGAGCATTTCATAAATTTTATTTGTCTTCAGGAATGCATTCAGTTGTTGGGAAACACATTTTTCTAAGATTTTTGATATGAACGGGAGGTTCGATATTGGCCTATAATTGTTTAATCCATCTGGATCCAGATGCGATTTTTTTAGAAGAGGCTTAATTTCCGCTATTTTTAGTGAGTTTGGTACGCATCCGGAGGAAAGGGAGCAATTTATTATTTTCAACATTGGCTGACTTAGCACAGGAAATAGCTCCTTAAGTAATTTTGTTGGAATCGGGTCTAGCTGACAATTTGTGGGTTTAGAACTCATTACAAATTTAGTGAATGTGTCGAGCGATATGGGATCAAAAAATTCAAGTGTCCCCATTGACACCTGGTCAGGGAGGTTCAGGACATTCTCAGGACAACTTCAGGAGATTTTGGGGACTATAACTATTTAAGGAGGAGTCAGTTATTTGTTTTCTAATGCTTATGATCTTTTCATCAAAATAGTTCATGTATTCATTACAGCTAACGTGAAGACCCACTTCACTTGTTGAGCGTTGCTGTTTTGTTAACTTTGCAACTGTATCGAAGAGAAATTTTGGATTGTTTTTGTTCACCTCAATCAGGTTGGAGAAATATGCTGATCGAGCAGATATGAGTGCTTTTCGGTATTGTAGTGTACAGTCTATCCAGGCTAGTCTGATACTTCCATCTTTGTGGAGCGCCACTTTCGCTCCAATTTTCTGGAGGCTTGGTTGAGTGCTCTAGTATTGTCTGTGTACCAGGGAGCAAGTTTCTTTTTGCGTATTTCTTTTGTTTTTAGTGGTGCAACCGTATCTAAAGTATTTCGCAGTGTTGAGTTTAGATCCTCGATTAGATCGTTTGCGGAATTATTTACTCTGTCGTTGATGAGTGAGCTTGTAAGAATATCAAGAAATCTATTTGTAGTCCGAGAATTTATAGTACGGCTTTTGAAACTCATTGTTTGCGAAGCAAATGGATTTCTTGTTTTAATGGTAAATGTAATAAGACAGTGATCCGATAATCCAGGATTTTGGGGGGAGATTATTAGATCTACAATATCTATTTCTTGTGACAGGACTAAATCTAAGGTATGATTGTGGCAGTGTGTTGGACCTGAGACATGTTGGATAAAACCCATTGAGTCAATTATGGCTTCAAATGCTTTTTGAAGAGGGTCATTGGACTTTTCCATATGAATATTGAAATTGCCAAAAATTAGAATACTATCTGCCATGACTACAAGGTTAGACAAGAATTCTGGAAACTCATTGAGGAACATTGTGTATGGCCCGGGGAGCCTGTAAATAGTAGCTATGTAAAACGATTTATCAGCCTGGTTAACTTTCATGAGTAAAACTTCAAAAGAATGAAAACCAGTGATGTGTTTAAGAGTACATTTATATTCACTGTCATAAATATAAGCAACACCCCCTCCTTTTTGGGATGCACGGGGGATATGATCACTAGTATAGCCAGGAGAGGCCTCATTTAGGGCAGTATATTCATCAGGCTTTAGCCATGTTTCACACAAGCCAATAACATCTAGTTTATGATCAGAGATTAATTAATTTACTGCAACTGCCCTGGGAGCTAGGGATCTAACATTTAGGAGTCCCATTTTGAGATGCGGGGTGATACAGTCATTTTTATTTGTGACCGAGGTGGAGGAAGGCTTTATCTTAATAAGGTTGCTATTGTTAGCACTACCTTGTTTAACTTCTCTGAGCCTGTAACGAGTCACAGTGGCAATAGGTAAAACTGAACTAACTACTCTGGCTATGCTATTGACAGACTCCATTATACTACCAGGCTGGCTAACAGCCTGCGGCCTGACCTGCACCCTATCTCATGGTGAGGCTATAGGAGTGAGACTCCTGTCAATGTTCCTAGATAAAAGAAGAGCACCACTCCAGCTAGGATGGAGTCCGCCGCTCTTCAGCAGATCAGGCCTGGCCCTATTTTTCAGGGAGTCCCAGAAAGAGAACCAGTTATCTACAAACTCTACCTCCTGCGACGGGCAGAACTCCGTTTTCAGCCAGCGATTGAGTGGCGCATGTCTGCTGTAGAGCTCGTCACTACCCCTAGCTGGGAGGGGGCCAGAGACAATTACTTGATGCCGACATCTTTCTAGCTAGTTTACACGCTGATGCTATGTTCTGCTTCGTAACCTCTGACTGTTTCATCCTAACGTCGTTGGTGCCAACGTGAATAATAATATCTCTGTACTCTCTGTACTTGCCAGTTTTAGACTTCGCTAGCACCAACCCCAGATTTGCGGCTACGTTGGTGGCTCTGCCCCCCGGTAAACAGTGTACGATGGCCGGCTGATTCTTTAGTCTAATACTGCGGGTAATGGAATCGCCGATGACTAAAGTTTTCAGTTTTTCCGGGCCACCGGTAGAAAATGCCTGCCGATCATTCCCCTCCAAAGACGGCTCGGGCCTTGACTCCGACTCCAGTGGGGAAAACCTGTTGAAAATCTCAGTCGGCTCTATCAGCGACCCAGGTTTAACTGGTCAACAGGATTTCTTCCCAGTGACCAAGAGAAAGTTCTTGCCCGGCTGCAGGAGCTGTGCCGGGTGGCACAGACGCAGTTTTTTCCAGTTCTGTACTAACATAATCCTTGCCTGACATTTGCGTGTGAAGCCGAGCCTCTAACTGCTATCTTTACCTGAAGACGATAGTTCTCCTCCGTGTTGTAGCTACAAGAATTACAGTGATAAGACATAATAATGGTACTTAGCTTCGGGTGTTAATTATGTCCAAATAGAGTCCCGGTGTAGAAAAGTTGGGTAAAAAGGTCAACAGATAAATATATTGCATTGGTAAACTCTTAAACTAGAATTTAACCAATTAGTTTATATAGAGTAAATTCGAAAAAGTTTGGCAGGTAGCCAGGTAACAGCAAGCAGCGTACAGCACGTCAAGAATGCAAATGGTCTGCCAGTATTTTCTGATAACATGCTGCATTCATCTTGCCATCAATTTTCACAAGATTCCCCACGCCTTTAGAGCTCACACACCCCTAAAACATCAACGACCCACCACCATGCTTCATGGTGGGGATGGTATTCTGTTCACTATAGGCCTTGTTGACCCCTCTCCAAACATAACGCTTATGGTTGTGACCATAAAGCTCTATTTTGGTCTTGTCACTCCAAATTACAGTGTGCCAGAAGCTGTGAGGCTTGTCAAGGTCTTGTCGGACATATTGTAACTGGGCTTTTTTGTGGCATGGACGTAGTAAAGGCTTCTTTCTGGCAAATCGACCATGCAGCTCATTTTTGTTCAAGTATCGTCGCATTGTAGTCCTTGAAACAACCACACTGTCTTTTTCCAGAGCATCCTGTATCTCTCCTGAGGTTACCTGTGGGTTTTTCTTTGTATCCTGAACAATTCTTCTGGCAGTTTTGGCTGAAATCTTTCTTGGTCTACCTGACCTTGGCTTGGTATCAAGAGAACCCCGAATTTTCCACTTCTTAATAAGTGATTTAACAGTACTGAATGGCATTTGCAAGGCTTTGGATATCTTTTTATATCCTTTTCCATCTTTAAAAAGTTCCATTATCTTGTTACGCAGGTCTTTTGACAGTTCTGTTCCCCATGGCTCAGTATCTAGCCTGCTCAGTGCATCCACGTGAGAGCTAACAAACTCATTGACTATTTATACACAAGACACTAATTGCCCTTTAAAAAGCCACAGGTGTGGGAAATTCACCTTTAATTGCCATTTTCACCTGTGTGTGTGACACCTTGTGTGTCTCTAACAAGGCCAAACATTTAAGGGTATGTAAACTTTTGATCTGAGCCATTTGGGTGATTTCTGTTATCATTATGATTTAAAAAGGAGCCAAACAACTATGTGATACTGAATGGCTTTCATATGATCACTATCCTTAAATAAAATTAAAAAAAGCATTTGCATGATCAGTCATAGTTTCAAAATCAATGCCAAAATTTCACAATTTCTGCCAGGGTATGCAAACTTATGAGCACAACTGTACTTGCAAATTCTGAATTAACACTTAAATGACTAAGTAAAGAGAGTTTATAACTAACCTGTGACCCTACAGTACTAGTAATTTTTCACTCTTCCTTTTCATTTTAATGATCATTGGTTAGTTATGAATTCCTCTTACCTGGTATTTTTGGTTAGTTAATGAGCAAGGGTTTCCACCATTGTACTCGGCCATTAATTCAATTTTTTCCCAATATCTTTGGAGTCATGATTACTGACCTCAGCTGACTCGAGAGAGACCTGCAGGTCCCTGGAAGTGGTTATTGGTTTCTTTGTTACTTCCTGGATGATTTTACACCTTGATCTTGGAAATTTTGGCAGTATGCCCACACCAGGGAATTTTCTGTATTGGGACAATATGGCTTTTACTGTCATTTTATGGAGCCCCAGATCCATAGAGATGGCTTGTAACCTTTTTCAGAGTCTTTTGCATCAGCAACTGTTTATCAGACGTTTTCGGGAATTTATTTTGATCTTGGCATGGCGTGGCTGTAGAACCTGTGTGTTTACAACTTCAATCAGATGGAAAGGGCCTAAGCTATTTTTTTTTAGGCAGATGAAAGATTTATATTCGGCATGACTCATCCATATTATGGCCTGATTGTTTCATGTTATTTAATCACTTGACCCAAATAATACCTTTCATTAGGTTAAATAGTCAACGGGGGCAATGCTTGTTTGATTACCTTACACAACAAAGAAATGAAACAAGCAGGAGTGTGCCAAGTACTCATACCAAAGAGTATTGTTACTGATATCAGGAACATACCTGATACAAATATGAAACAATTATGTGACGTCATTACCCGTGGTAGGATAAAGTTATTGAAACCAGATATTCTCATCTTACTCACGGTGCAGAATGCTGAGCGGTCAGTTGACTGATTTGTTTGTCAGTAAAGAAAGGGACTGAGCGTACGGTAAGCCTACTAGTACAACTGAATTACAGCTCCGGAAAAAATGAAGAGACCACTGCACCTTTTTCTTTCCTTTCCAAAAAAGTAGAAAAGGAAGGTTTTCATTTTTAGAACAGACAGATGTTTCAGTCAGTGACATCACTGGTTAAACACCTCCAGTTATTTAAAAACGTTATACAGCTATGGTGTAACTATTAGAAAATGCCCTCACTATTTATTATATACAGTTAGGTCCGGAAATATTTGGACACTGACATTATTTTCTTAATTTTGGCTCTGTTCGCCACCACAATTGATTTGAAATGAAACAACCGAGATGCAATTGAAGTGCAGACGTTCAGCTTTATTTCAAAGGGTTGAACAAAAATATTGTATGAAACGTTTAGGAATTGCAACCATTTTCATACACAGTCTCCTTATTTCAGGGGCTCAAATGTAATTGGACCAATTTACACAATCATGAATAAAATGTTTATTTTTAATACTTTGTCAAGAATCCTTTGCAGGTAATGCTGCTTGTGTCTGGAACACATGGGCATCATCAAACACTGGGTTTTTTCCTTTGTGATGCTTTGCCAGGCCTTTACTACAGCTGTCTTCAGTTGTTGTTTGTTTGTGGGCCTTTCTGCCTTAAGTTTTGTCTTCAGCAAGTGAAATGCATGCTCAATCGGATTGAGATCAGGTGACTGACTCAACAATTGCAGAATATTCCACTTCTTTGCCTTAAAAAACTCCTGGGTTGCTTTCACAGTCTGTTTTGGGTCACTGTCTATCGGTAAAGTGAAGCGCCGTCCAATCAACTTCGCTGAATTTGGCTGAATCTGAGCAGACAATATATCCCTATATACTTCAGAATTCAACCAGCTGCTTCTGTCTTCTGTCACATTATCAATAAATACTAGTGATCCAGTGCCATTGTAAGCCATGCATGCCCAAGCCAACACACTGCCTCCAACGTGTTTTACAGATGATGTGGTATGCTTCGGATCATGAGCCGTTCCAAGCCTTCTCCATAATTTTTTCTTCCCATCATTCTGGTAAAGATTGATCTTAGTTTCATCTGTCCAAAGAATGCTGTTCCAGAATTGGGCTGTCTTTTTGCCAAATCTAATCTGGCCTTTCTATTCTTGAGGCTTATGAATGGTTTGCACTTTGTGGTGAACCCTCTGTATTTGCTGTTGGTAAGTCTTCTCTTTATGGCAGACTTGGATAATCATATGCCAACCTCCTGTTGTTGTGAAGGGGTTTTTCTTTACCATGGAAAGCATCTTACGGTCATCCACCACGGTTGCCTTCCATGGATGTCCATGCCTTTCTGTGTTCAAGAGCTCACCAATGCGTACTTTTTTTTCTCAGAATGTACCAAACTGTTGATTTGGCCACTCCTAATGTTCCTGCTATCTCTCTGATGGATTTGGTTATTTTTGCAGCCTAACTATGGCCTGTTTCACTTGCATTGAGAGCTCCTTTGACCGCATGTTGCGGGTTCACAGCAATAACTTCCAAATGCAAATCCAGATTCCACAAAACAGCTTTTAATTCAATTGTCCAATTACTTTTGGTCCCTTGAAAACGAGGGGGCTACATATTAAAGAGCTGTAATTCCTAAAACCTTTCTCCAGTATGGATGGGAATATCCTAAAATTAAAGCTGAGAGACTGCACTTTAAGCTCATCTTCATTATTTAACTGTAACTTGAATATATTTTGGTAAACAGCCAAAATAATAAAACCTGTCAGTGTCCAATTATTTCTGGACCTAAATGCATATATACCTTTTATAACAATTTCTTTACTATTTATTGTTTCTGTGAGGAGAATAAAAAATAATCTTTAATCAATAATTTTACTTATTTACTCATCTGCAAATAATCATTGTTTTAGCTAAAAAAGTAATTAAATGATGTAGCCAAATGAACAGCTCTTATCACCAATGTGATTCGGTTCCCAACATTTCCCAAAAAGAGACATTCAAAAAGAGCTGTTCGTTAGGGATTGACCCATTAATTCTAATTACCAGGAAGTTTAAAAAAAACAGGCCAAGAGGTTGGGGATATTATATTCATGAGCTCATTTTGATTGGAAGCTCTTTGAAACATCCTAGTGGTCGTTCCCACATATCTTAGGTAAATAATGGGCCACATGCTATTAATGACTTGACTTCTGAATCCGTAGTATACCAACAAATTTCTCTATATAATACCCTCTTGCTTAAAAGAAGACTTGTCCTTCTAGCTTATATAAGTTAACTAAGTAAACAAGTTGACAACATATTAAGTAATGAGGTTGGAAAACACATGACAAGGGATCTGAGGACATTCCTCGAATGTGCTTTGTATCATTGTCCTACTGGACGATCCAATCATGGCCCAGTTTAAGCTTCCTAGCAGAGTGTCGTGGAAATCACTGAATGGGAAAGGCACAGAGACTGTAGATTCTTTTCACAAGTAAAGCTTTATTCAAGATTTATAAACCTGGAGCAGTTAACAACACTCTCAGCACAGTCAGGTCAAAAGCTCTCCGTTGGAGGTTGAGCTCAGGCCTATATACATTCAGTACAGCCCAATGTGTCCCCCTCCTTTGCATGGTTAGTCTACTTGTCTCACTAGCTTCTCTGCGAACTTTGGCTTAGAAAGGTAACAAGATGTTTACAGCCCTTGAGAAGTTTAACCAAAACTATAGCTATCTGTTGTAGGCACATCCTGTACAAGTGAGCAGAGCCGAAATACATAATGGCCTTACTAAATGACTGGATTATACTTAGAATAAGCAATATGATATTAATGTACTATAGAATAAGAAAATTTCTACCACAATCCCTCCTTTTGAGACTAAGTCTCAACAAAAAGAAATTTTAACAGTACAACTAATGAAAAACAAAACAGTAGAAAGTACATCATACATTCCAGCAAAAGCAACAGATTATTATCCAAAAAAATCAATCTCCCACCATTAATCATCATTAAACTGATATTGATTAAATGTAAAACAATCAACAAACTTTTAATAATGCATAAACATTACTTCCCACATCCTAAGGAATGGGAGGCGACAAATACTTTATTATTCAGGTTACAGTCACAAAATCAATTTCAACAAGCAATGATTATAAAAATAGTCATGTTTACTTGGTTTCGTTACAGTTGTCATCCATGTCCTTCACATTGATCCCATGTACAACCACACAACATTCATGTGCCTGTTGTCTAGATCAGTGTCAGTGTAAATGAGGTTAAGTGGGAGAACTGCTTGTTGTTCATCTGCATCCACCAGCCATTCCCGTGGGCTGTTCCCCAATCATGCAGTTCTGCGGTCCTCCTGTAACGGCTGGGGCGGCTGTTATTTGCTAGACTCCAGTTTTGAGCCCGCCGTGGGCTCGCGCTGAGGCGGCTATTATTTAAGTCCTGCCGTTGGACTATGTTGCTGCTGTTGGTCCCTCGAGGTTCTCCGTTGTTCCGCCCAGACTCTATGGTCCAGATAATGGCTGAAACAGCAATACCGACGATGAAGGCAATGAACGTGACCTTCAGTAAGCCCTCCTCGCTACTCCATGGCCATCGTGGTGGTCCTCGTCCTGGCATCAGCTGATACATCATCATCAGGTTCATATGGCACCTTCCTGCAGTGGCTGGCGTGGACCCACGTAGCTCTCTCAGCAAACTTCACGGCCGTCTAGGTGATCAGTAGCACCTGGTCTGGTCCCAACCACCTATGCTGATGCCAGTACTTTCTATAGAGGTCCCTCACGACAACCCAGTCACCTGGTTGGATCTTGTGGAGTGGTCCTCCTTTTGCCTCAGGCAGGGCTGCTTTCACCCTAGGAAAAATACACTTCAACACATTGTTAAGTGCGATGCAATAACTCACCATCTCGTCGTCGCAGCCCTGCAACGTCAGTCTATTCTGTGGGAAAGGAGTGGTGATCATCGTCATCGGTCTGCCTGTAAGCACTTCATGAGGAGAAAGACCCGTTGTGCGATGCTCTCTCCCTCGCATGTACATTAAAGCAAGTGGCATCAGTATTACCCAGGACAACCCCGTCTCAGCCATTAATTTGGTCAATTTGGTTTTTAGAGTCAGATTAGCTTTCTCAACCAAGCCACCACTGGCTGGATGATAGCTACAATGTGTGCGCAGATCTATCTTCAGACGAGTGGAGATGCATTGAATTACACAATTTACAAAATGGGAGCCATTGTCTGATGTCAACTTTGTTGGTAGGCCCCACCTGGGAATAATTTCCTGCATCAAATTCTTTGCGACAGCGATGGCTGTGGCATGTTTGCACGGAAATGCTTCTACCCACTTAGAGAATGCATCCACCATTACCAGGCAATATTTGTATCCCTGGCATGGAGTCAACTCAATGAAATCCATCATTAAGTGCTCAAACGGCCCCTCAGGCCTTGGGCGAGCCGACATTGGCATCAGTGTGCCCCTACCCACATTGTTTGTCATACAAATCACACATTTTGCACAGAAATGTTCAGCATATAGGGAAAATCCGGGTGCAAACCAAAAGTTATGTACAATATTCACAACCCTACCCTTGGAAACATGGTCTTGGCCATGTGCCAACTTAGCAATGTAGGGGTAACAGGAGCGAGGAAGGACAGGGAGGTCATTAGGACCAACGCAAAGCTTCAGCTTCTGGTCAAAGGAGCATTTCAACCGCTTCCAACGAGAGACCTCCACAGTGTCAGCGCCTGATTGTAAGTCAGAAACGTCATCAAGAGAGAAAACATCAGTTGGAGGCAGAGAAACCATCTGCAAAATAGGGGAGACAGGAGACGTGGCAGCTGCTTTAGCAGCCATGTCAGCTACAGCATTACCTTTAGAGACAGAATCAGATGCGTAGTATGAGCCTGACATTTGCACACAGAAATGGAGTCTGGTAGTAAGATAGAGTCCAGTAGATTAGCAACTAACCGAGAGTGACAGATTGTCTTACCAGATGCTGTTAGGAACCCGCGCTGGCGTCACAGAGTACCAAAATCATGCACAACCCCAAATGCATATCTGCTGTCTGTGTAGATATTAACAGACTGATGTTGGGCTAGAATACAGGCTCTAGTGAGCGCAAACAGTTCAGCTGCCTCAGCAGATAGGTGTGAGGGTAGTCTAGCACTTTCAACAACCTCTAAAGCTGAAGTGACGGCATATGCTACCAAGGGCTCACCTTTGGGGGAACGCTGGGCTGAGCCATCCACAAAAAACTCAAGATCAGCATTATCAATTAGTGTGTCTGAGAGGTCGGGTCGTGGCTTACTGACTTCTTCCATTATGGCAGCACAGCCGTGAGGGTCACCATCATCATCTGTAGGCAAAAGAGTAGCAGGCTTCAGAACAGTGCATCTCTTTAGCGTAACATGAGACATTGTCAGGAGAATGTTTTGGTAGTGCAGTAACCTATCAGGGTGCAAATGTGCTGTCTTAGCCTGTGAGATGAGAGAATGAACAGCATGTGGAACATGAACAGTGAGAGGGCACATGGCAACAATATCTGCACAAGCCAGAACAGCCTCAGTAGCTGCGGCAACTGCCCGTAGGCAGCAGACCAGAGCCCGAGAGACTAGATCCAAATGCTTGGAGTAGTACGCCACTGGCCTCTGTTTTCCACCGTGGTCCTATGTCAAAACAGAAGACATGAACCCATTTTTTTCACAGACAAAGAGGTTAAACAGCTTCGCATGATCCGGTAAACTTAAGCAGGGAGAGGTAGACAGGGAGTGTTTGAAACGATCCAGGGAAGTCAGTCCGTCAGTGGTCCAAACAATTTTGTCCTTCATGGCCATTTTGTGGCCATGAAAAAGATCAGACAGAGGCTGTGATTTCAGCAAACTCTGGAAGCCAGGCTCTGCAGTAGCCAGCCACACCCAAAAGGCTCATCATTTGGGCTTTGGTTATTGGTTTGGGGAGTTCCAGCACTACTTTAACGCGTTCTGGACCCAACGATCTACCGTTAGGCGTGATGTCATGGCCTAGGTACCTAACAGATTGTTGGACAAGTTGCAATTTTGTTTTGGAAACTTTGTTGCCATTCTCAGCTAAGAATTCCAACAACGCTCTTGTATCAGTTTCACAATCCTTCTGAGTCTCAGAGCACAAGAGTAAATCATCAACATATTGAATGAGCTTACTTCCTGCCGGAGGTACGAACCCTTTCAAATTTTGAGCAAGCGGTGCAGAGAAGACAGCCGGAGACTCAGCCTACCCCTGAGGGAGGACGGACCATGTCCATCGCTTCCCACGGAATATAAAAGCAAACAAATATTGAGATTCCTTTGCCACAGGAATACTGAAAAATGCGTTAGCCAAATCAATAACTGAAAACCAATTTGCGGTGGGTGGAACATCAGATTAGACAGTGACCGGGTTGGGAATGACAGGGGAACGAACATGTATTACTTCATTTAACAGGTCTAAGATCTTGAACAAATCGCCAATCCCCATTAGCTTTACGAACAGGAAGGATGGCAGTGTTACATGGAGAATCAGGGCAGAGTATTATGCCACCCCTCCCTACCAGGGAATCGTGAACAATAGCAATCCCATCTTCAGCTTCCTTACTAAGAGGGTACTGGGCCCTACTGGGCCTGAACGTGGATTTGGGTGTGACTGTGAGAGGCTGAACGCCCTTCATTTGTCCAATATCAAACTTATCTTTAGCCCACAGTGTATCAGGATGGCCCCGAAGCAGCGGGGAATCAACAACTGGCAACGAGACCATATGCAATAGAGGCATATATCTGTCAACACCATGAACACCCCGCTGGGCCGGGGCAGCCCAACAGAATGGAACACACCAAACATACAATGTGGGGGAGAATTTAGAATCATCTTTCATGGTAATCCAATCATTCACGTCCAGCACAGTTTCCATCCAGGGCCAGCATCCTCCCAGTTAACCTGATCTGTCTTTGCTATTGAAATGTGGGGTATCCTATCAGTAAAGCCAAATAATGATTGTTGTTTGCTTGTCAATTGGACCGCTAATACACAGTGGTCTGGTCCTATATACACATTCCTGCATATCACAGTCTCAGACCCTGGTTTGACTAGCCATTTCTTCTCGTAGTTTAAGTCCCTAACCAATGGGGAGAAATGAGAAGTGCAATGCAATCCCGCTTCAGGCATGACCGAACCATTTTGTTTCCAGAAAGAGCACATAATGGAGTAGATTTCACCAAGGCGCATAAGGTCTGCATCTGGTCGTAAATCGCATGCATAATGCCAATCTGGACCTGTCTGAATATCAGACAGCATCAATCTCTGACAGTCCTCCTGTGGCTGTGTAATTACAAGACCATCCCGTTCACAGGTAATTGTCATGCCCAATTTGCACATGAGGTCTCTGCCAGCCAAATTGCAGGGACAACATGTAGATGCAATGAATTGGTGCCGATTTGGAATACCATCCACAGATAAAGGCATAGTTAAAAACTCAATCATCTCTACACCAGAAGCACCTACAGTGCGCAGTTTCATTTGACATGGGAAAATTCAACATGGAGTCATGCATAATAACAGACATTGCAGCACCAGTATCTACTAGAAAACTTAGGGGCTTACCTTCGATCAGAAGGGTAACACAAGGGGTATCTTTGGACTTGGTAAATCTCTTAAGGAACTGCTTCTGTGAAAATTTGTCAGCTGTCTCCGCTACACTTCAGTCATCCTTAGGTTTATTGAGTGTGACATTGTGTGGCGGTCCCGTCTGCCATCCGCCACCCACAACTTCCTGTCTCTCCAGTTCAGGGCACTCTCTATGAAAGTGACCATATTTACCGCAATTGTAACATGAATAATCTCTTGTCTGGTCCCTGATCCATCCCTGTCCACCTCTCCCTCGGCCTCGTCCTCCCCCCTGATTTCTTCCACTCCTCCGAAAACCACCAGTTCCTCCTCCCTTTCCGCTGAATTGCTGACCTTGTCCCTGATAATACATGAGCTGAGCAGCCTGGAGCTTGGTGTTTTCCTTTTCTTGTTTGGATATAGCCTTGTTATCACCGGACTGCTGCTGCCGTTCTGCATGTTTACAATGTTCAATCACAGTCTGTAGAGGTACTGTCTCCCACCCAATGCAAGCGAGTTTCACTGTTTTGCTCAAAGCAGGCTGGAGTCCATGCACCAGGGCAGCCTTTAGCAGGCTACTAAAGTTCTCAGAGCTGGTCAGGCCACTGTATTTCCTGAAACACTTCTCCAACCTGTCTCTGTAGTCTTCCAGGGATTCTATAGGACCCTGTACACAACTGTGGATCGCAGCCCAATCAGTCAGTGTGGGGTAGGCAGTCTTTATTCTCTCCAGGAGAAGAGTAAGTTGAGTTTGGTATGCCCCCTCTGCGGACTAGAGAAGGTCCTCATTGAACCCCTCCTGGACGTCTGCCCAGCGTAGTCTCATCCTGGAACGCGTGATGTGTGCAATCTCTGCTCCTGACTGCTTGTACAGGCGCACCAACTTGATCATGTGAATCCCAAAATCAGCCGAGTCCTTGGTGGGATCTGGCATTTCATTAGCAATGTCCTTCAGTTCATCCTGTCTCCAAGTCTTTTGGATGTTGACCTCAGGCATCCATTCGTTATGGCCAGCCTGTCCTTGGGCTGGCCGTGGCTGTGGGTTAGGGTAAGCCACCAATGGAGCCAGAAGGAAAGCCTGGTCAGGGTCGGCTGATCGTGCGGACCTGGTAGTTATGGGAGCTGGTTCAGGAGAAGGAATGAAGGCGGTGTGGGAAGAGGGAGTGGAGGCAGACGGAGGGTTAAACCCTGTAGGGGAGACCATGAGGTTTTCCAGCTTCGGGTAGAGGAGTGGCAGGGGCGGCGCCTGGGTTGGAGATAGAGATGGGCCTGGGACCGGCGCTGGTACAGGAGCTGCAGGGATTGGAGTACAGTAAGGAGGTGCAATGTCACGCTCATCATCCTCTCTATTCCTGTTTCTTTTCTTCACTTTCTCATCACCCTCTGTCACACTTTGCTTTACCATTACCTTTTTACTCCCACTCTCTATCCTTCTCTCAGCTTCTCTCTCCCACTTACCATAGTTATCCCACTTTACTTTATCTTTCTTTCCTTTCTTACACTTCTCAAACTCTTCTAACTTCCTTCTACATTCTTTTAACTTAGCCTCGCTAAATGTTCCCTTTAATGGAAAATCAGATACTTTGTGCCACAATACCACTTGTCCTGAATCATCCATGCCCCATTTATCCACCATTATCTTTACTGGTCCGATCAGTGGATCCGGCAGGCAGGCTTTGTTTTTACTGCTGCGAGTCCCCATGGAATCCGCTCACCCGTCACTTGTACTCAAAACAGATGATGACACACACAAATAACGTTTTAGTTTAGGGAGATATCGCTATTTCCGCACTCATCAACAAACCATACAATTTTGTCAATTCTTCTCTCTCTTTTATTTATTATTTTATTAAGTTTTTATTATTTTTTTAGTTTATTTTAGGTTTTTTAATATTTTTAGTTTTGTTTTTGTTATCTTTCATGCATACATCTATGCCATGTCATAGCAATTCTCTTGTCTACACATGCATTTTATATTCATCCTCGATGAATTACAGTTTCCCAAAAACTGTTTACTGCGCAGCCTGTTCCACGCGGGGCCCCAAAGGGCCCGAACAGGTTTTATCAAAAGGTCTTCAGAACCTTTCCCCGAACAGGCTTTATTAAAAGGTCTTTAGAACCTTTCCCCCAATGGAGTCATTGTAAGAAGAAACTCAGTCTCACCCTTTAGTTTTTATGTTCGGGATGGCGTATCCATCCACTGACGCTCCCTGCCAGGTCCGAGGCAGGTCCCTTTTGCTCCAGCCTAGACGGAGTGTAAGCTCCCTGAACCACACTGTTGTGGTCCCTGTGCACAATTAACCTTGGAGTCCCCGGGAACGATCAGTGAACGGAGTTAGCCATCCCATCCTTGTCGCCAAATTGTCGTGGAAATCACTAAATGGGAAAGGCACAGAGACTGTAGATTCTTTTCACAATTAAAGCTTTATTCAAGATTTATAAACCTGGAGCAGTCAATAACACTCTCAGCAGAGTCAGGTCAAAAGCTCTCCGTTGAAGGTTGAGCTGAGGCCTATATACATTCAGTACAGCCCAATGTGTCCCCCTCCTTTGCATGGTTAGTCTACATGTCTCACCAGCTTCTCTGCGAACTTTGGCTTAGAAAGATAACAAGATGTTTACAGCCCTTGAGAAGTTTAACCAAAACTATAGCTATCTGTTGTAGGCACATCCTGTACAAATGAGCAGAGCCAAAATACATAATGGCCTTACTTAATGACTGGATTATACTTAGAATAAGCAATATGATATTAATGTACTATAGAATAATAAAGGTTCTACCACAATAGACAGTCAGGTTTTGATTTAATATCTTCTGGTACTTCATGGAGCCCATTATACCATGTATCCTAACAAGTTGTCCAGGACCTTTGGAAGAAAAACAGCCCCACAACATCAAAGATCCACCACCACAGTTTGAGACTTTCTGGCCCCAAGACCAAATTATCGTCTGCAATTGTCCAGCTGTGGTCTTCGGAGATTCTTTGGCCAGTCGAAGCATTCTCTTCACTGTGCGTGGAGTCAGTATAGATACACATCCACTTCTAGGCTGATTGTTAACATCTCCAGTTGCTATAAATTTCTTAATTATTGCCTTGATTGTGGAAATGGGCATTTTCAAACAAACATTGAGCTATTTTTTATAGCCATTTCTTTATTTGTTCAGCTCAACAACCTTTTGTTGAATATTATTACTGTATTCTTGGGTATTTGCCATAGTGATGATGACTATGGGAGTTTAGCCTGTGTCACCTCATTTATTCCCTTGTGAAACAGGAAGTCATGGCTTACTACTTAATTGTTCCAAATCACTCTGATGAACTTAAAAACGTAATATATGAAGGGAAATACAGCTCCGGAAAAAATTAAGAGACCACTGCACCTTTTTTTCCCCAAAAAAGTCGAAAAGGAAGGTTTTGAGTGAGGAACAGAAGGGTTAAAATTAAGAGACCACTGCAAATTGAATGCTTCTGTTCCTCACTCAAAACTTTCCTTTTCAACTTTTTTGGAAAGAAAAGAAAATGTGCAGTGGTCTCTTAATTTTTTCCGGAGCTGTATACAGTTACATTTTACGGATAAGAATTTCTAGGGGTGCCAATAATTGTGGCACATGTTTTGGAGGAAACTATATTTCATTTAATAGGGTTTCTCCGGTTATTGTTAGTATTATTAGAGGTTCTCCGGTAGGACAAACCCTATTGTTATTGTCGGTATTATTATTATTAGTGGTTCTCCGGTAGGAGAATCCCTATTGTTATTGTCGGTATTATTAGGGGTCCATACAGCAAAGCTGCGGAACCCTATTGTAATTGTTAGTTTTTTTATTATTAGGGGTCCAAGCAGCAAAGCTGCGGAACCCTATTGGAATTGTTAGTTTTTTATTATTAGGGGTCCAAGTAGCGAAGCTGCAGAACCCTATTGTAATTGTTAGATTTTTCTTCCACCGTTTTTCCAAGTTCACCTACTTCTGCTGGCTAACTTATTTGTAACTTTGCATGCTAATAGAGGGCTATGCCAAACTAACGCACAGCAATTTTGGTGTTCATAGGCCCATGCCTCTCGCACCACCATCGGGTCAAATTTGCCATTTTCCAGTGTTCATAACTCGGGCTCCGATTGCCCTAGAGACATACATCTGGTATCATATGATGCATGGGCAAGTGCTGAACAACTTTGCCAGAGGCCGTTTTCATTTCCGCCATTTTGAATTTTCTGAAAATGCTTAGAAATTTTTCACAGGCCACAAATTTCGTGCAATCTTCCTGAACAATGGCATAGATGATCTTCAGACCGATCCTAACAAAATTTATCAGATGGATTTTTGATCTGCAAAACCTTTTGTCTGTTACAGCCAATCGAATATGGCGATGAGGCTGCCAAACAGGAAGTGAATGCGTATCTCAGCAACCGTTTGTCTCATAGTCACCAAACTTGGTACACATGGTTGGAAGGAGGAGCAGAGGAGGCCTGCAATGGTCGGCACTAATCAGCCATGTGGGGGCTCTATACGAGAAAGTCACTTTAAAGGCTCATTACTCCTGAATGCAACCAGAAATTTCAACCAAACTTGGTCTGTAGCATGAGTGCATCAGGTTGTTGTACTGCAATAAATAGGAAGTTGGTTGGTTGGTTGGTGCAAACCATGTGACCACCACTGGCCAATGAATTTCAAGCTATGAATCAAAGGCTTTAAAAATGTTTGATCGCCATCAAACTTTATCAGTATAAGCTCCTATAGGCCCCCAACAACCAGTAAAAATTTGGACAAGATCGGCCATTTGGGGGGCGCTACAGTGTATCTTTTTGGGGGGCGCTACAGTTGAGATTTTCAAATAGCGATTTCTCTGATCTCCTTAGAGCTGAAGTCACCAAACTCATCTCAAATTGTGATTTGTGTTGAGCCAAACAAAACTGCCACTTGCACCTATGAGCTGCGTCATCTTCCTATCCCAGTATTTTGAATAGATTAAAACGAAACTAAAACGAACCAGTCCTAGGCCATTCCTCCGATTTCCACGAAACGTGACATATAGCATCCGTGGATGCTCCCCATCAATAATTACTAAAAGAAAATTGGATATTTCAAACAAAGCAGATGTCATGTCAACAACTTCCTGCATCCTACAGTTTCACAGGAAGTGAAAGCCGTTCAGTGAGGCGCCAATTGGTCATTGAGGGGTGCTACAGTGTATGGTCAATCTTGAGGTTTTCAAATAACGATATCTCCGTGCTCCTTAGAGCTGAAGTCACAAAACTCATCTGAAATGGTGCTGCTTGTTGAGCCAAACAAAACTGCCTCTTGCATCTATGAGCTCCATCTTCTGCGTTTCCGTGAACTTTGAATATATTACAATGAAACTAAAACTAATTAGTCTTAGGCCATTGGTTGGATTTTGCCAAAACTTCAACAGAAGCACCTTTTGGCAATGTATATATACAATTATAAAAAAAAGTTGGAATTTCATAACATAGTGGCCACCATATGCCAATCAATTAAACGATCATGCGCTTTATGTTCACACTGGTATGTATAAATAGCCTAGAAGGCCAAAAACAACTTTAAGGCTTGCAAGGCTTAAATGATCCAGAAGGCCTATGAGACCAAAATGGCGTTTAAATCTTAAAGGCTTTCACAGGCCAAACGACCTATCAGGCCTATACAACATAAATGGGTTAAAAGGCAGATGAGACCTAAAAGGCATTTAAGGCCTTAATGGGGCTAAAAAGCCTATAAAGCCTTTACACCAATTCCTGTGACCTTAAGATCACCTCATAGACAGTGATATGTGTCTGTGACAAGTATGTGTCTGTGACATGAAGCCGACTGAACAGTTGTCACCAACAGCCTTGTAGAAAATGATGGAGCATATGGGGCACTAACATGATACTTGTTTAGTTTAAAGGCCTGTGACCACCAAAACACTTCCCCAATAATTTTTGGGGTTGCTACAGTGCATCATTAAACTTAAGATTTTGAAATCACCACATCTTTGAACACCTTTTACCTACAGTCACCAAATATATTTCAAAGTGTGTATCACATTCTAATTACACAAAATGTGCATGTTTGGAGAGAGACCACTGTATGTTGTCCATAAATGTCTAGAGACATAGACCAACTGTATAAACTCTTATCTGTATAATCACTTTTTAGTTCGCACTACATGTTCATCAGACCAAAGCAGAATAGCACAAAGAATCAGAATCAGAAACAGATTTATTACCAAGTAGTACTTCACATACAAGGAATTTGCTTTGGTCTGATGAACATGTAGTGCGAAGACAAAAACAGGCATGTACTCTTCGCGCATATAGTAACATTTGCATTTCTGATGTCATTGCACCCCTTCAAGGTAGGCTGTTAGTTTGTCTATTTCATGCCAGACTGTTGTCAAACCTCAAGCAAGACTCTGATGATTCATTTCAGCATGCGCAGGCTGATTAGAACTGCTAGATATTGGAAAACACCATCACAAAATCAACAATACTCCCATGATCAACCATGGTCGGAATAGGTCTTAAACTTTCAGACGTTGGCGGTTGAAAGTTATGGGAAAGGTGTGTGTTTTTGGGAATGATGTAAGGGTATGGGTTTTTGTGCTACGTGACCCATCTGGATAACAAGTAAGTAGTTGGCTATTTATGATATTTAGCACCGTATTACGTTGTTATTATTATAATTATGATGTAAAAATGTTGTTCTGCTAGAGGGATGATGTGTAGGAGTTTTTCGAAAAAAGTTTGGTCTCTAACTGATTTTATAACGAGACATAAATACAAACTGTGCTACCAGTCCTCTGCGTTTAGTGTAATTACAACCTTGAAATAATACGGGAAATACAGCTCCAGAAAAAATTAAGAGACCACTGCACCTTTTTTTTCCCAAAAAAGTCGAAAAGGAAGGTTTTAAGTGAGGAACAGAAGGTTTAAAATTAAGAGACCACTGCAAATTGAATGCTTCTGTTCCTCACTCAAAACTTTCCTTTTCAACTTCTTTGGAAAGGAAATAAAAAGGTGCAGTGGTCTAAATTTTTTCCGGAGTTGTACATGAGGATTAAAGAAAAATTTTCAATATCAATTTTAATGAAACAAGTGTAGAATAAAACATACACACATTTACTGAAAGTCAGGGTCCTATAGGACCATGGGTTTCATTTCAACAAAATTATTATCTTGCAAAAAAAAATGGTCAAAATGCCTGCCTTGGTAGTTCTGGTGTACAAAACAATGCAGTTATTCCATTAAGATATGGTGTTTCTGCTAGAAAGCAAAGACCAATTATCTTTAGGACTGTGTGCTTTACTTCATCTGGGATTAAAACAAACAAAATAATCAGACATACAGCATTTGTTCATTTGTTTATATCAAGTCAGACAAGACAGTCTCAAAAGCAAACCCCGGCCCACTGGTTTTGACTCTAGAGTGGCTAATACAGCTACTTCACCTCACTTTGAAGTTACCCCTACCTCGCAACAGTCAATTTCTCAAGTCTGCTCAAACATTAATTTATCTATTGGCCTAATTTCTTTTAGGAACATGCATGAATTGCTTTTAATTGTCCATCTTCCAAATTCAACCACATTTTACAACCAGAGAGAAAAACAAATCACTCAATTCAAAGAAAATAGACTATAGAAATACCAACATTGAATCAGCATGGTGAGCCTAAACTTGAAAATTTTTTAGGCTTTCGGCCTGCTTATACACCGATCAGCCATAACATTATGACCACCTGCCTAATATTGTGTAGGGCCCCCTTTTGCTGCCAAAACAGCCCTGTCCCATCGAGGCATGGACTCCACTAGACCTCTGAAGATGTGGTGTGGTTTCTGACACCAAAATGTTGGCAGCAGATCCTTTAAGTCCTGTAAGTTGTGAGGTGGGGCCTCCATGGATTGGACTTGTTTGTCCAGCATATCCCAGAGATGCTCGATTAGATTGAGATCTGGGGAATTTGGAGGCCAAGTCAACACCTTGAACTCATTGTTGTGTTCCTCAAACCATTCCTGAACCATTTTTGCTTTGTGGCAGGGCGCATTATCCTGCTGAATGAGGCCAATGCCATCAGGGAATACAGTTGCCATGAAAGGGTGCACATGGTCTGCAACAATGCTAAGGTAGGTTGTATGTGTCAAAGTAACATCCACATGAGGACGCCATCGCTCTGACCCTCCACTCTGCACTCTCTCATCTGGACAAAAGGAATACATGTGAGAATGCTCTTCATTGACTATAACTCAGCCTTCAACACAATTGTGCCCCACAAACTGGCGATTAAGCTCAGGGATCTGGGTCTCGACCCCACTATGTGCAGATGGATCCTGAACTTCCTGACGGGCAGACCCCAGGTGGTGAGTATGGGCAACACCACCTCCTCCTCACTCACTCTCAGTACTGGCTCCCCCCAGGGCTGTTTGCTGAGCCCGCTCCTGTACTCTCTCTTCACCCACGACTGCCTGGCAACTCATGTCTCCAACACCATCGTTAAGTTTGCTGACGACACCACCATCATAGGCCTGATCTCTGACAACGATGAGTCAGCCTATAGAGACGAGGTAAGGTCACTGACTTCATAACAACCTCCAGCTCAATATCAGCAAAACGAAGGAGATGATTGTTGATAACAGGAATCAGGGGCGGGGAAACCACGCCCCCATACACATCAATGGGTCTGCAGTAGAGCGAGTTCACAACATCAGGTTCCTCGGGGTCAACGTCAGCGATGACTTGACCTGGTCTCATCACTCTAACGTTGTGGTGAAGGAGGCCAGGAAACAGCTCTTCTTCCTACGCCGATTAAGGAGATTTGGCATGGATTCCAGGATTCTCACCAACTTCTACAGATGCACTATCGAGAGTATCCTGACCGGCTGTGTCACCATCTGGTATTGCAGCTGCACCGCGCTTGACCTCAAAGCTCTTCAGAGGGTGATTAAAACAGCAGAGCGCATCACAAGGTCTGAAAATACTGAGGGTATTTCAGCCGGATTTCACTACTTGGACATTTTGGTTCCTAGATTCATTTCTGTAACAGATATCATGCAGTGTGGCACATCCTGGTATTCACCACAGCTACAATAATAACACATAAAAACAGACTTCTGGGTCACCATTTAGAAAACTCAAAAAAAATATTTTTCGCAAAACATTTCTGCCATTCAGTATGATAAAATTTGATTGAAAGCTTTATGAAGTTTTGTCTCAATGGCATTCCCTGATAGTTCCATGCCTTTACTGTCATATTACATTGCATTGGGTTGAAACTAATGAATAAAACAAATAATACAAGGTAAAAAATATAGGCACCCCAAAAAAGTTTGGTTCTTCTACCTAGAAATAAAACAGAATACAATTATTTATAAAGAAAGTAAATCAATTAGGTCTGCATGTAATGACACCAAACAGCCACCAGATGGCAGCACGAGACCGCTAAAACAATTGGACTTATGAAATCTGAAAAATAATCAATTATTTCCCAAATTCCCTAGACCATTCTCATACTATGTTGACAGAAGTACATTTTTATATCATTTTTATAATACAAACGACGTAATTTGCTGATACATATAATAACTAAACATAAATAGCGATGACTCACTGCTTTTCTGGATGGGTCGTTCAGTCAGAGCTCTTGGTCATTGCGCGTTGCCTGGTAGAAAGTGTTCCTGGACAGAATAACCTTCCTTGTCCTCTTGATTACGTTCAAATATGTTCTAAAACTTTTTGGATGAAAACAAAGAGCTATCTTGCATAAACGGAACGAAAACTACATTGGTCATCGCCATTATTGATCAGTGGTCAGTGGGCGTCGCCATCTTGTTTATCGTTACCATGGGAGTGGAGTGTATGACGTCCCATCATTCCTACGTGGCACAGTACTTTTCCATGGAATATCAGCGGTCTACAAAAGCCATTTGAGATTCGGGGGACAAAGAAACAAAGACGAATCCAAAGCATTATGGTGACCGGTTTTGTCCAGATCTACCAGGCGGACTGAATTGGCCAAAGGGACCCAAATTATATAGCATTCTTTTCGATAGAATCCCTAGATGTAAGATAATCCCTAGATGTTTATCCCCATGGGAATACAAACTACGCTCTGTGGAAGTTGTGTGGATATTAGGTAAGTACGATTCAAGTTACTACAGTTCAGTTTGTGATGTTTTTAGACGTGTACAGCTATGTGGTCAGAGAGAGATGGTCAGTTCTTCACACTCTACTATTTCTCTCACGCAGGCTGTTATCCCCATATAACACAATCTATGTACTAATCGCTTCGTTAGAATACCTAGATATGAGCAAAAGTCAGCCTATGATTCTAGAAATAACGTTTTATGGAAATGTGCGCTGTGCGCCCAGTCAGTTTTGGTGCACCTCTCCCCTCGCCTCTCAGGCGGTGATTCCCATAGGAACACATACGGAACGCCATTTTATTGATGATTTTTTCCGCGCATGTTTATGCTAATTTATGCTAATGAGCAAAATCTGCGGATCCGTGGATTGAGACCTGGGAGGGTTAACTTTTGAAAACCATGGTTCCTAGATGCCAAATATCAAATTATGTGAAGATCGGACATTTGGTGCTAGAGGAGTTAATTTTTTAGTGTTTTTCAAAAAATCAAATTGGCGGAAAATCCATCATGGCGGACTTTATGGGTCCCAATGGCAAAAATGTTCATTATGAGGAGATACACCTATGTACCAATTTTCAAGACTCTAGGTCACAAGGGGTGGGCGTGGTGAGCTTGCAAAAAGTGCGAATTTGGAGGCTTGTGACAGCGCCACCATGAGGCCGACATGCCTGCTACTGCACCAGAAGTTGCGGCCCTTGGCCCTTTATTACCATAAAAATTTGGGCACCCATGTAATATGACAGTAAAGGTATGGAACTATCAGGGAATGCCATTGAGACAAAACTTCATAAAGCTTTCAATCAAATTTTATCATATTGAATGGCAAAAATGTTTTCCGAAAAATATTTTTTTGCCTTTCCAACAGATGAGTTTTCTAAATGGCCGTCATTGACAGATGAACATGTGCAGGGGCGTGGTTTTGTACATATATAGACATCTCCTATAAGGATAATGGTAGCATAATTCTACTTGGTATGTATGTTGACAAGGACCATACGGAAAAAATGACTGCAGGGATTTTTTTATCAACCACACGGTGGCGCTATTGAGGTTTTTCACATTAGCAAGGTCACCATGCTCACCCCGTTTGAGATACAGCCTTGAAAAGAGATAGATAAGTCCATCTCCTCATAAGGAACATATTTGCAATTGTGACCCATTAAGTGGAGCATAATGTTTTTTCGGCAATTCTGAATTTGTGAAAAATGCTTCAAACGCTACTTCTATAGCATCAAATGACCAATGTTAAGTGTGATTACATTTGGTAAAGGTTGTGACTTGTTTATATGAAAGATCTTTCCATTTGGGGATACTAGTGAAAAGGAAAAAACATACATGTTGTATTGTTTACAGCTATGGGCATGAGTTGGATTTGTGTCCTATTGGAAGAACTGCAATCTGGCTAGTAATTGCTTAATGCTGAAACCCGCTAAATGCTGCTTGCAGCTTTAATTATTATTATTATTATTATTATAGGCCTGCCGTTTTAAGGGTTTTTTGAAAATTCCCGTAAGATAAAAAAGCACAAAAAGGCCCAAATATACATGGCAGTAAAGGCCCAAAGGCCACAATTTCTGATGAAATCCAATTGCAAATCGGCCTTAAGGTGGTGCTGTCTCAAGCCTCCAAATTGGCCAACTTCGAAACCTCACCACACCCACCCCATGTGACGTAGAGTCTTGAAAGTTGGCACATAGGCCCAGCTCCTCAAAATGAACATTTTTCTCATTGGGACTCATAAAGTCCGCCATATTGGATTTTCTGCCATTTTGCATTTTGTGAAAATAGCCTAAAACGCTACTCCTAAAGCATTTGAGGTCCAATTTTCACGTCCTTTGAAATTTGGCATCTGTGGACCGATGTCTTCAAACATTCTATAAACCAAACAAGTATGACAAAAAACATGGCCGCTATTGACCAATGAACATGTGCGTGGCTGTAGTTTTTAACATATATGCACACTACTACTACAAGGTTAATGACATTAAAATTCTAGTTTGTCAGTATGTTGACAATGACGATACGGCAAAAACCACTTCAAGAAATTTTATGTCAACCACACAGGGGCGCTATTGAGGTTATCCATGTTTGTAAGCCCACCACGCTCACCCCATCTGAGTTAGAGCCCTGAAGAGAGTAAGTAGATGATTCCACGTCCTCATGAGGAACATAATTGAAATTGGGACCCATTAGCTCAGCCCTTATGTTTTTTTGGCCATTTTGAATATTTCAAAAATGCTTCATAAGCTACTCCTATAGCATGGAATGTCCAATATTCATGTCTTTTGACATTTGGCATCTATGGACTGATGTCTTCAAACGCTCTATAAGCCAGGCCAGTATGTAAAAAAAATGGATGCTATTGACCAATGAACATGTCCAGGGTATAATGGTATAATTCTACTTGGTGCATATGTTAACAAAGATGATACGACAATAATGACTGCATAGACCAAAGATTATTTCATCAACCACACGCTGGCACTATTGAGGTTTCTCACATTTGCAAGCTCACCACGCTCACTGTTTTTAAAATAAAATCTTGAAAAGAGGTATATAATACCATCTCCTCCCAAGGAACATATTTGCAATTGGGACCACTAACAATAAAACCTTAAAATCATCCCTAACCCTAACAGGCAGCCAGTGTAAAGAGGCAGCCAGTAATTTGAACAAATTACTGGAGTAATTTGTTCAAATTTTTTAGTTCTACTTAGGATTCTAGCAGCCGTGTGCAGCACTAATTGAAGTTTATTTATTGATTTATCAGGGTAACCGGAAAGAAGAGCATTGCAGTAATCTAATCTAGAAGCAACAAAAGCATGGATTAGTTTTTCTGCATCAGTTTTTGATAGAAAGTTTCTGGTTTTTGTAATGTTTCGAAGATAAAAATAAGCAACTCTTGAGATATATTTTATATGTTCTTCAAAGGAGAGGTCAGGGTCAAGGGTAACGCCAAGGTTTCTCACAGTTTTTTGGGATACGACCATGCAGCCGTCGAGGTTCACAGTGAGATCTGCCAACAAAACACTTTGTTTCTTGGGTCCTAAAACAAGCATTTCTGTTTTTCTTGAGTTTAAAAGCTAGAAGTTCTCTGTCATCCACTTCCTAATATCTGAAACGCATGCTTCCAAAGTAGCGAATTTTGGGGCTTCTCCATGCTTCATCGAAATGTATAACTGTGTGACATCAGCATAACAGTGAAAATTTACATTGTGATTCCAGATTACATCACCCAGAGGCAGCATATATAGTGAGAACAATAAAGGGCCCAGAACCGAGCCTTGAGGAACACCAAAACATACCTTTGATTTGTCACAGGATATGCCATCCACACATACGAACTGATATCTTTCAGATAAATAAGATTTAAACCAGGCTAGAACATATCCACGTAGCCCAATATGGGTTTCCAGTCTCTCTAAGAGAAGTGATCAATAGTGTCAAAGGCAGCACTAAGATCAAGAAGCAACAGGACAGATGCAGAACCTTTGTCTGAGGCCATTAGAAGGTCATTTGTTACCTTCACGAGTGCAGTCTCAGTGTTATGATGGGGTCTGAAATCTGACTGGAGCATTTCATAAATGTTATTTGTCTTCAGGAAGGCATTCAGTTGTTGGGAAACACATTTTTCTAAGATTTTTGAGAGGAATGGGAGGTTCGGTATTGGCCAATAATTGTTTAATATGTCTGGATCCAGATTAGATTTTTTTTAGAAGAGGCTTAATTTCCGCTATTTTGAGTGAGATTGGTACACATCCGGAGGAAAGGGAGCAATTTATTATGTTCAACATTGGCTGACCTAGAACCGGAAATAGCTCCTTGAGTAATTTTGTTGGAATTGGGTCTAGCTGACAATTTGTGGGATCATAACTCATTACAACTTTAATGAATGTGTTGAGTGATACAGGATCAAAAAAAAAGTATCTCCACTGACACCTGGTCAGGGAGGTTCAGGACATTCTCAGGGCAACTGAGATTTTGGGGACTATAACTATTTAAGGAGGAGTCAGTTATTTGTTTCCTAATAGTGAAGATCTTTTCATCAAAGAAGTTCATGTATTCATTACAGCTAAAGTGAAGACTCACTTCACTTGTTGAGCGTTGCTTTTTTGTTAACTTTGCAACTGTATCGAACAGAAATTTTGGATTGTTTTTGTTCACCTCAATCAGGTTGGAGAAAAAAGCTGATCGAGCAGATGTGAGTGCTTTTCGGTATTGTAGTGTACTGTCTATCCAGGCTTGTCTGAATACTTCCAACTTGGTGGAGCGCCACTTTCGATCCAATTTTCTGGAGGCTTGCTTGAGTGCACTAGTATTGTCTGTGTACCAAAGAGCAAGTTTCTTGTTGTGTATTTCTTTTGTTTTTAGTGGTGCAACCATATCTAAAGTATTTTGCAGTGTTAAGTTTAGATCCTCGATTAGATCGTTTGCAGATTTATTTACTATGCCATTGATGAGCGAGCTTGTAATATTATCAAGAAATCTATCTTTTTCTAATCTATTTGTAGTCTGAGAATTTATAGTACAGCTTTTGAAACTCATTGTTTGCGGAGCAAGTGGATTTCTTGTTTTAACGGTAAATGTAATAAGACAGTGATCCGATATTCCAGGATTTTGGGGGGAAATTATTAGATCTGCAATATCTATTTCTCGTGACAGGACTAAATCTAAGGTATGATTGTGGCAGTGTGTTGGTCCTGAGACTTGTTGGATAAAACCCAATGAGTCAATTATGGCTTCAAAGGCTTTTTGAAGACGGTCATTGGACTTTTCCATATGAATACTGAAATCGCCGAAAATTAGAATACTATCTGCCATGACTACAAGGTTAGACAAGAATTCTGGAAACTCATTGAGGAACATTGTGTATGGCCCGGGGGGCCTGTAAATAGTAGCTATGTAAAACGATTCATCAGCCTGGTTAACTTTCATGAGTAAAACTTCAAAAGGATGAAAACCAGTGATGTGTTTAAGAGTAAATTTATACTCTTAAACACATCACTGTAAATTTATACTCCTCCTGTTCGGGATGCATGGGGGATATGATCACTAGTATAGCCAGGAGGAGAGGCCTCCTTCAGGGCAGTAGATTCATCAGGCTTTAGCCATGTTTCACACAAGCCAGTAACATCTAGTTTGTGATCAGAGATTAATTATTTTACTGCAACTGCCTTTGGAGCAAGGGATCTAACATTTAGGAGTCCCATTTTGAGATGCGAGGTGATACAGTCATTTTTATTTGTGACCGAGGTGGAGGAAGGCTTTATCTTAATATGGTTGCTATTGTTAGCACTACCTTGTTTAACTTTTCTCAGCCTGGAACGAGTCACAGTCGCAATAGGCAAAACTGTACTAACTACTCTGGCTATGCTATCGACAGACTCCACTATGCTAGCAGGCTGGCTAACAGCCTGCGGCCTGTCCTGCACCCTATCTCATGGTGAGGCTACAGGAGTGAGATTCCTGTCAATGTTCCTAGATAAAAGAAGAGCACCACTCCAGCTAGGATGGAGTCCATCGCTCTTAAGCAGATCAGGCTTGGCCCTATTTTTGGGAAGTCCCAAAAAGAGAGCCAGTTATCTACTGACTTGCCTCAACACATTAAAATGGCCCCCATATTTTATGTTTTTTATGTGTTTTATATTTTCTATTTATTCTTTGTGCAGCACTTTGGTAACCTTGTTTTTTTTTTTAAATGTGCTATATAAATAAAGTTGTTTGGATTGGATTTTTTGCTGGCGTATCCTTCTCACCTTATTTACCCCTGACCAGTTTTCATGCCTGGGCTGAGGAACCGTCTCCAGGGTAGGTTTACTGGCATGGCATGGCTCCTTGAACCTGAGCCAGAACAATTGGTACGCTCCTTGTCCTCCCTGCCTGTACCGGACATTGTTAAGGGCACCTGGGCCATGCAGGTATCCTAGCTGGAATGGTGATGTCTTTAGAGCAGCAGGAGGCTATACAGCAGGCAACAGTGGGTCAGTGCACCAACCCCTTATGGCACACCATGCGGAGTGGGAGGTTGACGGCCAGCAATTTTGGATATGTGTTGAGGGCAAATCGAATTTCTTCATCTCTGCTGAAAAGGGTCCTTGGCTCACAGTCGCTAGACTGTGGGTGTTGTCTGTAAAGTGGGGCACAGACAGTGAAGAGGAAGCTATCAAGGCCTTTAAAATGGTAACTGGGAAAGATGTGCAAGACTCAGGGCTTTGGGTCACAAGGTCTGGGATCCTGGGTACCTCACCTGATGGCCTAGTTGGCACCACAGCAGTGCTGGAGGTAGTTTCCTTATAGTGCGAGGGACCTCACCATTGAAGAGGCAGTTAAGACAAAATAATTATTTGTCCAGGAGGAGGAAGGGTCCTACCGCCTTAATGAAGACCATCCCTACTGGCACCAGGTCCAAGGACAGCTCCACATCACAGGAAGGGACACCTGCTTCTTTGTAGTGTGGACCACCAAAGCCTCCATCATCATCCCTATCCAGCGAGACGACCACTGGAAATCTAATATCGCTGGACTGGAGGGCTTTTTCAAGGACCACATGCTCCCAAAGTTGGCACTGCAACAGTGAGCGCTTGTAAATATTTTGTAATATTTGCACATCTGTTTTTAATCAGTTTTTGTTCTTGCTTTGAGGTTTTGTTCCAATCAGTTCTTTTGGGGGGCAATGGATCAGCATTCTCGTTTGGCCTCCTGTCAGTACCTGTTTTCAGGGAAGCTAATGGTCCAAATATATAGCATAAAAACCTATTTCATACACATGCACTAACCTCCCAGAAATAGGTTATGTTAAATACAAGTTTTCATGCAGCAAGCATGTTTTACTGTTAGTTCACATAAGTTTAATCACAAAGGCTGGTCTGAAGCCAGGTTTTTTAAGTTTTATCATGTGCTCAGCTGAAATGTATTTATTGTATTGAAAATATTGCTTAATCCTTTGCTTCTTTGTTAAATCAAAGTATTCTTTGTTAAGCTCATTTTGCTGCCATAGCATATTGTTTACAAAGCACAGCTTTATGTCACTTACTATCAATTAGCAACATTTATTGCGGTTATCAGGTAGCATTTGTAATAACTTGGAGGTGGTTTCTGTCAAGTAATGCAAAAGCAGATTTTTAGATTAAGATGTTTATTTATGAATACAGGTATCCAGAGAAAAAAAACATGATTACAACAATCAACAGTATTTTCCAAAGGAATTACAGGTCGTACAAAGAATTTTACCGAACCCAATTGGACATCAGAATTGGACTTAACGCTGATTGGCCTTTAGATCATTAATAAATAAAAGCAACAGTATAGTTCTGGTTATATTAAGTCTGTCGCAGGCCCTCATCAGTCTTGGCCTTGGGAAACTAACAAACTGAATATCAAGACAACCTGCCTATGCAGATAGGTGGTTGTGTGAACACATCCACTCTAATTGATATTTTATTTTACTTGGTATTTTATCCCTTGACTTATCAAATAAGGGTAATAAGTCAACACTGTAAATACATATTACTATTAGACATTCCACTACTGTGCCTTTGAAGATCATGTCTGGTCATGTTACAATACAGGGTACTTAACATTAAATAACTGAATGTGAAATTTACCACACAAAGATTCTTCACAGATCAGTATCAAAATTTTAGCACTGAGTCATCCCCATCTTATTCTGGCATCCAGGGTAGCCATTTTGGTACCCTGTAATGTCAAGTCCCACTCTTTTGAATATACAGCACTGTCTTCAGTGTCTATGTTGGACCATGTTGAAAGGGGTCGAGAGCTATGTCCCAGACTCACATTTTTCTCACTCCCACTGATGCGCTAGATAGAATTTTGTGGAATAAAGACAATCGTATCCCCCTTTGCATTTATGAGTAGTTTTAAAAGGCCCACAGAGGTCATGATAAAATTATTTTCAGCCAACAGTGTATCATATCTATGTAATGTTCCATCTGAAGGACATCCGTAACCTAAGACAAACAATGGGGGACCATGCCTTATTCCCTTCCATGGACCATTTCTTTGGAATTCCCTTCCTGAATGTCTCATGGCTGTTCAGACTGTTGTGGCTTTAAAAGCAGGCCTTACATTTATAGCCTATATTCTTTATAGACCTCAAATGTCAGAAATTGAACTTTGATCAAAACCGCGGTCTAGATGATGCATTAACACAAAAAGTGGAAAATTTGGTTCAACATGCCAAAAAATATTTTTTTTTCTTATCCATAAACATACACACATTAAGTGCTGCAAGCTTAGACCGACAGTCCAACAATTTCTCAAAGGGATTTATGAACCTTGATGAAGTCGAGTGAGTGAGAATATAAATCCAAAAGGTAGTTGAGTAATCACTTCTAACAGGTCCCCTGACTCAGGGTGCTTCATGGCGGACGTGCCTGGAAATTAGTTTACTATTTTGGAGGAACGTGTTCCTTCCCAATCAACTGCAACTTCTTTAATGAGTGGGTCTTGGAAGGTAACAACTGCACAACAAGACTGCACCAGTATATTACTATAACGAGGCAGATGTGGTGGGATGAATCTCAGGATCTTGAATGATTTAATTCTTGCATTTGCCCTTTGAACATGGATCAGGTTTCTCGCAATGTCTTTGATGAGCTGTATCTCACTCTCTGTCAACCTGCCAAGAATGGAGGAATGTTCACAGTGACTCCTGCAGGCATCAAGCTCTGGATCAAGAAACCATTGTCAGCTGAAAGCATGTCTCCAGATGTGAAAAGTTTCCCAATCCCTGACTTCTGGACAATGCCTTTGTCAGACACAGATCCTGGATACTGCAGTATGTGATCACAGCATTGGGTGCAACTCCAAGGAGTAGCTTGAAGGAGTGCATTGAACGGTACACAGAGTAGGTCTGTTTCTGCTGATCCATACGACATGGTGTAGCAACCTCTATGTCAGTGGGTTCAATGATCATTCTGCAGTTACTGCTGGACCCCTGAAAAGACACTGGCAAGATGTTTTGTTCTTCTCCTGACTTGGAACAGTTATGTCAATGAAAAAAAGCTTGTGAATCACATGAATGAAAGTCATTGTAACATTACTGACAGTGCTTGCACTACAAAAGAATAATAGAACAAGGAGCAAGTTGGTGTAGTCGTGACACAATTTCATAAGCGCCATAAACACTTGATCCTGAAATGAGAGCACCTTTACCTTCCACTTAGCAAAGTATGCAACTGAGTCCTTGAATCTTTCCAAATATTCTACAATGATGTTGAACATATCTTTGTCTGGAAGACCTGTTTCCATCCTGATAACTTGATCAGACAGCTTTGATCCAGAATACCTGTTGCGGGTATACAGCTGATTCTCCTGTAGAACCTTTAACTGTGCAAATGTTTCCTCAAGGTGCACATCAGTGAGAACATTCTTTAACTAGGCAGACAACAGCCTCCTAAATTCTTCATCGCTTGCCATGATGGATGGGCCTAGATCTTCTTCGTCTGGAACGTTGGATGAGTCTGGATCTTTGTCAGTGATGGTGTATGTGTGTGGATCATAGTCCTCCGCTGTGTTGAAGGGGACCGGATCGTCATCCTCTGCAATGGTGGAGGGAATTGGAACTTCAACTGCCATTCCAGAGTAGCAGTGGTCGTCAGCAACTGCCATCGAAGAGCAGCAGGGGGCTTCAGCAACTGCCATCGAAGAGCAGCAGGGGGCTTCAGCAACTGCCATCGAAGAGCAGCAGTAGTCTACTATGGCACAGGCACCTAGACCTTTGTCTGCCTTGGTATCTCCTATACACAGGTCCATGTTTCTTTCCAAATGGAAAATGGCAACTGCAGACCCGTGTGTTGAGTTTAGGTTTTGTTTTAGCTCGTTTGAAAGAAAAAAGTTACAAAATTACTAACCAGCATACTAAAATGGTAATAATGGCCTGTACTAATGGTAAAATACACTGAGCTTTAGTTTAACTTCACAAATTTTAAATAACATCAGTTTTGCAAGGATCTGATGACAAAATGTAAAAAGCAGACATAATAGAATTAGGTATTATTAATGTACTAGCCTCTAGGTTTAAAATTAATTTACAAAAAATCATTTCTATTTATTAGCTACGCTCAACTACAATAATCACTTACATTTAATGTTTTTTTTTGGTGGTGAACACCTTTGTGCCAGTTAGTTTCTTTCCCAATGTGCAATCTCATGTTAGCTGGCTACTAATGCAAGAAACGTTCTCTAGTTTCCTGATAACTTGTGAACGTCTCACCATTTGGAGAAGTCCTATTGTATACATGTAATAGGACTTCTCCACATGGTGAGATGTTAACTAGCACATGGCAAAATGATGCATTGCAAGATAGTTACTTACTAGCTGTTACTACCCCACCAGACGTTGTCTAGTTACGGCCTATAATTGGACTTCTCCGCGTAGTGAGAAGGTAATTGGTAACACACTAGGGCAATGATACATAGTAAGTTAACGTTTTAGCAGGCTACGACTAGTCTGCCAGAAGCCTGTCTTGTTAGCTATAACCAGATGTCAAAGTAGTGAGATGCTAACTATCATGCAGATTAGCTTTTTGCTAACTAGCGTTAAGGTTAGGATAGGTCATGGTTAGCGTGCTATTAGTGTTTTCCAAAATTATTTGAGTACAGTGCCACACGTGGTAGCACGTTAGGTACAATAGCATGTTCGCATTAATATATCTGCCCTGGTGGACTAACTGTAATGCCATATAGATCATAAATAACATAACTGATAAAATGTTACCTTATGTTTTACAGAAACAAATCATGCAAAATGCTGTTAGATAATATTATCACGTTTTACGATACTGTACCTTAAC